>CAJNDV010033008.1:104278-120641 GCA_905221635.1 Symbiodinium sp. CCMP2456
GGTGGCGGTTTAGGGGTTTAGGGTTTAGGGGTTTAGGGTTTAGGGTTTAAGGGTTTAGGGGTTTAGGGTTTAGGGTTTAGGGGTTTAGGTTTTAGGGGTTTAGGGGTTTACGGGTTTAGGCGTTTAGGGTTTAGGGTTCAAAACTGGCACATTGGCGCTGCACGAATTCTGTTACCTACCGCTCTGTCGAAAAACGTCGCAAGAGTCCCTGAAAACAAGCCTTTCTCCTTCTTGGATGCCTGCTTCACGTAGTTTAGACCAAAACCCTAAACCCTAAAGGAGCAACTCTCACAACCAGAGTTCATGAAACCTGCGTCCGTATCCCTCCACGGCTGCCAGACATTTTTCGTATTGCACATCATAGTAGTTACGGATGGCTTAGATGCCTATATGTCACAGAAGAATCAGGCCTCTTCTTGTTTATCCCTACAGGCGCAACGATCTTGTGACACGTGTCGATCGCTTGAAACAGCACGAAGTCAACATGCAAAACCTTTCTCACCCTAAGGCTCTCAAAAGTCGAGTGGGTAGTAATAACTCTAGGTTCTCGGTCGACAGCCCCCACCCAAGCCCTAAACCCTAAACCCTAAAAAAGCCCTAAGCCTTAAACCGTTGCATACGAAGTCTCGGGGTCAGCCACTCATGCGCTAGACACTCTCGAGCTTGGGTTGGCACCCAGCAGCGCCGCAAAGATGGGCTTGACCTTTATCTAAATTCAGGGTTTAGGGTTTAGGGGCTGGCTACCTCCCTAAACCCTAAACCCTAAACCCTAAACCCTAAACCCTAAACCCTAAACCCTTTTTCTAAGAGGGTTTAGGGTTTAAGGCTGAAGGACTGCAGAGTTTAGGTTTATGGTTGAACCGCAGCGTATCTTCCAAGTACGGACATGGGAGGAATGACGCCGGCCCTAAAGCTCGTGTTCAAGAAGCGAATGTTTTTTTGCAAAGCAATCCTTTCTTACATCTATATACTATACTGTATTCCATACTGTACTATATACTATACTAATATACTAAACTAATATACTATACTAAAACACTATATACCGTACTGTACTCTATACTACAAATGTACGATTACTAATAAATTCCATACTACAAACATGGTACTAGCATGCGGTATATTCGCTAACCCAAGGCTCGAACATTTTTGGGCCCATCTAGGAATTATTCGACATCCTAGGCTAGAGCCCCAGTTTAGGCTTTAGTTTAGGGTTTAGGGTTCAGGGTGGCAAGGTTCAAGGTTGAGCGTTGAGGCTGGCTTCGAGGTCTTGTTGCCTGACATTCTCAGCGGTAAATAGGTCGTTTTGTCTTGAGCTCTGAGAACGGTTGGCATAGGGTTTACGGCTCAGAGTTTTTAGGGTGTCGGGGTTGGAGTTCAGGGTTGGCGGTTGCAGATAGAAGTCCTAAACCCTAAACCCTGAAACCTAAACCCTAAACCCTAAACCCCTAAACCCTAAACCCAAACCCCTAAACCCTAAACCGTGTGATAGAAGTTCTTACGCCGCCAGACCTGCTCTGCACGGGATCTTCAGGAGCCAACTCGAAGACTTAGAGTAAACCCTGTTTAGGATTTAGGGGTTCAGGGTTTAGGGGTTTAATTTAGGGTTTTGGGTTTAGGGTTTATAGTAAGCCCCCCCAAAAATGGAAACCGGACTGAGGACCAATAGTGTTGGGATTCCCTGTACGTTAGGTTTAGGGTTTAGGGTTTAGGGTTTAGGGTTTAGGGTTTAGGGTTTAGGGTTTAGGGTTACTCTTAGGGATTGGGGCTATTGGGTTTCCAACTTTCGGGCTTCTACTATAGAGGAGGAAGTTGTAATATCGGGCCGCAATAGTTGGAAAAGGCATCGCGCCATGTTCAAGTCCTTTGCAGTTATGGAACAGTGGCAGGATGTCAATGGTTTAGGGTTTAGGGCTTAGGGTTTAGGGTTTAGGGCTTAGGGCAGTTATTCAGGACCCCACAGTAAAGTAATGTTCCAAGGTGCACTATAAATGGAGATGCTGTCGGCCAGCGGCAGGGCGATGATGCCCACGAAGTAGCCTTCGTCTACACTTTCCAAATCTACAAAGACTAGTCTATAGGGTTTAGGGTTTAGGGTTTTTAGTACCATAAACCCAAGTACTAGGACTGGAGGTAAGGTGTCGGTTGAGACTCAGTCGACTCGATGGATCTAGGATCCCGTTTAGGACAGACCTCAACCCAAAACTCATAATTAAGCCCGACCCTAAACCCTAAACCCTAAACCCCAAACCAAGAAAGACCAAACCCTCAACTGCACAAGCCTGCGCCCTAGAACTCGAAGATATGGACAATGCAAGAAGCGTGTCACAGCAACTCACCACGTGGCACAGGCATTTGAAAAATGCTCCTATAAGGGCCCAGGCACTGAAAAGGGATGTGCCTAAGCCCACGAGTACCACATTAAAGTCCCAAGACCCCAACTTCCAAACCTTGACCCCGGAACCGGGAAATCCCTATGTCGATTCCTCTTTCAGGTAGGGTGCTTATCAACCAGAGGTCTAGATTCGATTTAGTGCTTGCAGCTTACAGCAAAACTACCATAAATCTTAATCCCTAAACCCTAATCCCTAAACCCTAAACGGTAAATCCCAACAGCAAAACATGGTCTATGGGCCCACGATGGCGCAGCAGCCCAGGATGCCTGAGGCGTGTCTGAAGTCTGCGTCGCTGTTTCTGCTAATTGGGTTAGGGTTTAGGTTTTAGTGTTTAAGGCAGGAACTTGGAACCATCAATATCTTCATGCCCTTAAGATAAAGTATAGGGGATCCCAGCACTAATCATCCTAACTCCATGTTCCAACTTGCAGGGAACCTCTCTAGCTTCGTTGTGGGGGCAGGAAGGTCGCTAGGGCTTGGAGCTAAGAGTGTGTTTAGGTGTTCATGTGTTTTTGTGCCGCTGTTTGTTGGGTTTGTCGTTTAAGGTTGTGTTGGGTTTCTTGGGCAGGGGTTGGTGCAAATTGACTTCATAATCTTAGGGAGTTGGGGGATTGACTTCCGAGTTTTGGGCCGAAGGATTTCTGGGAGTGGTGGTAAGGGTAGGGAATTTCGGAGTGAGGAGACGTAGCCTTGAGTTTTTAGGGTTTAGGGTTTACTGTAGGAGATTCCGTCCAGGAGCTTTTGGGGAGGACCGTAAAGTCTTGTGCTGGTGACTTGCGATGTGGTCCTAATCTCACAGATCTCACGCTTATCACAACACATTGTGAATGAACTTTCAATTCGGAATTTTGTAGGTTTTAGCAGGCGAACAGGGTACCTGGGTTTCTTAATACACATCCCAAAAACAAAAAGCCATTAGTAGCGCAAATGCCAGGGCTTGAACCCTTTGATCGGATAAGGGTTTAGAGTTTTGGGTCACGGTTCGGCCTGGTAGAAAGCATCAGGTATAGGCGGTGTGGGTGCTGAAGGTTCCGTAGGTCTTACGAGAAGACTGATGGAGAGTTGCATGATCAGGTTCAGGATGCGACTGACAACGCCTGTATCCCTAAGCGTTAGCGAGCAAAACAAGAGCATTAGTAGGTTCTTGGGATTTAGGGTTTAGGGTTGTGGGGTTTAGTGTGGGGTTTAGGATTTAGGGCTTAGTAGGGTTAGTGACAGAATAGACGAAGGAATTAATCCTGGCATGCTACAGCATGTACGAGCAGGACTCACTTCTCTTTAAATCCTGGGGGCCGCTGCCAGTGGTCCCCACAAGAAAAACAACTCGAACACCTAACCCTGCAAGACAAGCTTTGAACCAAAGCTGTCTGCGATAAAGGCCTGAAGACACTCATCAAAAATCTGGAGCCCCAAAGGGGGTTTAGCGTTTAGGGGTTTCGGGGTTTAGGGGTTCAGGGGTTTAGGGAGCCCCTAAGGGGGAGGGTTTAGGGCATGTGGTTGGTTGGAGGCTATGATTTCACAGCCCAGACTGACATAGAAGTCTGAAAATTTTAGTAGTGGTAACAGCTACCCCCTTTAGGTCCCTAGTTAGGTCTAAGTGTATACTAGAATATGCCCCCGAAGTCCCATTATCAATTTACAGCCCCTACATGAATGGCCCCTTCATATGATACAAGCTTAAGCTAAACATGCTAAATCTTAACCCTGAACCCTACACTCTAAACCCTAAACCCTGAACCCTAAACCCTGAACCCTGAACCCTGCACCCCAAACCCTGAACCCTAAACCCTAATCTTGTATAAACCCTATACCCTAATATAAGCCCTATATTTAAGCCCTCTGAAATGCAAAGAGCCGAGGCAGACCTCGCAACGCGAGCCAACCACGAAGATGGGCCGGGCCCCAGGGAGACCTGGGTGAGTTGCTTTTGGTTTAGGGTTTAGGGTTTAGGGTTTAGGGTTTAGGGCTTTGGGTTTAGGGTTGTTTAGGGTTTAGGGTTTAGGGTCGAGGATTTAAGGTTCGGGGTTAAGGGTTATGGGTTTAGGGTATCAGGGTTTAGGATTTTAATGCTTGGGGTTTAGGGTTATGGGTTTGTTTAGGATTTTAATGCTTGGGGTTTAGAGTTATGGGTTCAGGGTTTAGGGTTTAGGGTTTAAGGTTTGGGGTTTAGGGTTGTGGGCTAAGGTTCAGGGCTCTCTCTTCCGGAAGCTTAGACAGCTTTAGGACTTTCCTCGTGGCACATTTACAAATGTAGGGCTAAGGATGATCGGTTTGTTGGCGTACATTTGGGATGGTTTGGGGGCGAAAATCGGACTCCCCACCCCGATTTGTGTTGTACGATCCGTACAGGCTCGATACAACCATGGCCCAAATAACTTTTGGTCTCTCCCTAAACCCTAAACCCTGGTACGATCCATACAGGTTCAATACAACAATGGCCCAAACAACTTTTTGTCTCTCCCTAAACCCTAAACCCCTAAACCCTAAACCCTGAAGCCCTAAAACCCTGAAGCCCTAAACCCTAAACTCCTAAACCCTAAAGCCTAGACCCAAAACCTAAAGCCTAAAGCCCTAAACACCGATGTTATTGGTAGAAGACGGGGGACTCGGTCTCTGTAAGCAGGCTATACGTAGGAATGAACCAGGATAGCCCTAATGCAAATAAAACTTACATGATAGGTTTAGGGGTTTAGGGTTTAGGACTTATATGGGAGCTGTGGCTATAATAACCATAACCTATCTACGAGATCACAGAGCTTCTAAACAGCACATCCCCATGTCGCACATGCCTTCCTGGGCGTTGCACTCGCAGCGCGCTAGGAAGAAGGATCCGATGATACCGGTCCTTGGAAAGGCAGAACGTTCAAAGCCCAACCAAGCTTCACCCCGGCCACCGTAGCCAGAAACTACGAGGACAAGGCCCGCTGTATGGTTTAGGGTTTATAGGGATTATAGGGTCTAGGGATTAGGGTTTAGGGCTTGAGGAGTTGGTGAAGGATTGGCTAGTGGTCATGAGTTGAGGCTAACATCGGATTAGCTTTGCTGGGCTGGTTAAGTGACAGCTGATGCTGATGATGTTCCCAAGCCGCTATACTATAATTGTACTAAGGAGCCCTAAGAAAAATACTGGTGCTTATTTAGGCCGCATTTACACACACGATTCTTGCCAACAATGTGGTTTGCAGTAGCTTGCACAGAACCAGCAGCTAATAATTGCGGGTTGGACAGCAAATGCCAAAGTGCCAGGTGATCACGATGGCTGCGAAAAAATCCGAAACCCCTACACCGTGTCTTGGCGAGCATAGTGCCAGCTGACGCTCATGACCCTTCACCGTTGGGTGCTGCCGGGACTTAGTGCTGCAGATGGACAGCTTCTGATGCTCATGCTGCTCACGGGCTCAGGGTGTCTGTTGCGATACTGCGATACTAAGTTACTAAAACAATTGAGGGATTCATGCTGCAATTGCTCCCAATATATATATATATATATATACCGTAATATACCCTACATTTCCGGCACATGTCTTGTGTTCAAGATCAGCACGCCCGAAACGACTCAGTATCATAGCAGACCACCTGCATACAATAACTTCTCGAATCGTTTGAATGCGATGTTGTTCATAGTCTTGCAGCTGCTGTGATTACTGTTGCTTATGTCAATCTTTCATGTGCCTGCCGAAGGCTGAGGTGGCCTTCCTTAGCCCAAAAAAAATAGCACAATAACTCTTCTCAGGTGTAGGGTTTGTTTTTGAGGGTTTTGGGGAAACCCTAAACCCCTAAACCTCTAAACCCTAAAACCTAAAGCGCTAAACCCAAAGTGCGCACAGCCCAGGGTTTCGAGTGCGGCCTTGCATGTGTAACGAGGCTACTTCGGGACCAAGCCTCATCCCCGAAAGCCTCCGGAGCCCGACACCGGCCCGACACCCTGAAGCTCAAACTCCTCTGAGCACTTTGGGTTTAGGGCCTTAGGGTTTTAGGGAAAAGGGTTTTAGGGTTTAGGGTTTAGGGCTTTAAGGGTTTAGGGTTTTAGGGCTACAAGCCCGTAGGTTCCTACTACTATAAATATTATAAGGAACCCTCCAAAATAGTGTAGGTAATATTAAGGCCCCTATGTTACAGTAAAGCCTAAACTCTAAACCTTTCTGAAAGCCAGAAGCACCCCTAAACCCTAAACCCTAAACCCCAGTTGCAAGCTCCGCGTCTGCACGATGGCTCGACCCCAGAGCACGTCCTGTCTCTGAACGCCACAAAGAGGGGGCTTATAGGATTTTTATAAGGGTTACCGGGTTGCCATATAAGTTAAGTTTAGGGTTTAGGGTTTAGGGTTTAGGGTTTAGGGTTTAGGGTTTAGGGTTTAGGGTTTCGGGTTTCGGAATTTAGGGTTTAGGGCTTAGGGGATGTAGGGTTTGAGGGAGCCTTTCGGTCTTCCACGGGGCCTGGCGAACTCAGGGTTTAGGGTTTAGGGTTTAGGGTTTAGGGTTTCAGCAAGCAAATAAACACACGAACAAACATAATTACGAACAAAACCTTTGCTGCCCAGTGCCCTGGCCCTAAAAAGTTTAAACTTTTCTTTTAGTAGGGGTTGAATATACCAAAAAAGTTTAAAGTTTACCTATTGAGCTCCTAAGAAACGAACGAACGAATGAACGAACGTGCCCAAAACCCCAGTCTAATGCACTGAACTCAGAGGCCTACGGCAAGCCCTGACATCCTAGACCATAAACCCTCCAAGAACGAATTTCTTGCAGGTTCTCTGGATTCAGCAAACATGTTTTCAGTAGGGTTACATTCAAGTGCCCCAACTGCGGTTACGGGTCGTATAAACCTACTTCTAACGAAGCAAGACAAAAACGCGGTAGACCTGTGAGCTGCATCAGGGTCCTATGGTTGCCCATATTGGTTCACTTGACAGAGCACTATCAGCCCTTCCACTTTCGTGACCCCTAAACCCTAAACCCTAACCCGAAACCCCAAACCCTAAACCCGAGGCCCAAAACCGTGAAACCCGAGGGCCAAAACCAGAGATCTAAAAGCCCGAATAGAACACAGATTCAACCCGTCTCTTTGGCGGAGGAAGGGAAGGCATCCTACATTAAATGAAAGGAAACTACAGGGTGGGGAGTTTAGGGTTTAGGATTTAGGGTATAGGGTTTAGGGTTTAGGGTATAGGGTTTTGGGTTTCGGAAACTACAGGTGGGGAGTTTAGGGTATATAGACCTTCTGTAAGGCTTTTTTTAAGGTAAAAAGACCTTCTATAAGGCTCCTATAACGGTAACTACCCACCTGAAAATGTCGTAGACTACATCTGCATTAAGGTCTTATGGTTGGCCTCCGGGACCCGTGGAAAAGAGCACTGAGAGGGCCAAGAGAGTCAGGAATCTCATCGCGAGAAACCCACTTCCCAGTCGGGGTCTATCTTGGGGTTGGGGTTGGGGGCTGGAGATGGTTTGGGGCGATGGCCCAGAACCAGTAACCAAAATCCTAAACGCTAAACCCAAGCCCAAGCATGCCAAACCCTTTTGGAGGTTCAATGATTCAATGATTCACATGTTGGAGTTCAGGCAACCCTCTAATCAATCCCTCAACTCACGGTTCAGGGTTTAGGATAGGGCTTAGGTTTAGGATCTAGGGTTTAGGGTTTAGGGTTTAGGATCTAGGGCTTAGAGGACGAAAAGCCCTACACCGAACCCTAAGCCTTAAACCTTAACCCCCAGCCCCGGATGCGCACTAATATAAGGGCCTTAATAATTACAATAGGCTGTTGGGGCCCACTATAGTATAAATATAATAAGGAACCCCCAAAGTAGTATAGGTAATTATTAAGGCCCCTCTCCTAAACCCTAAACCCTGAAGCCTAAACCTTATACCGTAAACCCTAAACCCTAAAAAGGCTCCTATATTACAGCCATGCGCTCAGCAAAAAGGGGCGATGGTCCAGAGTGCTCAGCCCCGTGGCGCAGACCTGTGGCCCGAGGCAAAGAACCCTAGACCCCAAACCCTAAACCCTAATGCTAAACCCTAAACCCTAAACCCTAACCCTAAACCTAAACCCTAAACCTAAACCCTAATGCTAAACCCTAAACCCTAAACCCTAAACCAAAACCCTAAACCCTAAACCCTATAGACCCTAAACCCTAAACCCTAAACCCTGAACCTAAACCCTATAGACCCTAAACCCTAATCCTAAACCCTAAACCCTAAACCCTAAACCCTATAGACCCTAAACCCCAAACAAAGCTTCGGGATTCAGAGGTTCACGCTGGAATACAGGGGCCTTCCAGATTGGCGTTGGGTTTAGGGTTTAGGGTTTAGGGCTTATATGGTTTAGGGTTTAGGGCTTATGTGGCTTAGGGTTTAGGGATATTTGATACCATAATTACCATAAAACATAGCCCGATGAAATACGTAGTATGGTAATCTTTCAGGCTTCTATGGTACTTGTGGGCTCAAGGTTCGTAAGTTTTTGGGGGTTTAGGCTTCAGGGTTCATTGGGCCTGGGGCGTAGGGCTTAGGGCTCCTGAAGTTTATGACTCAAAGGTGTTACGGCTAGGGCTCATGGTCCAACGGTGCTGAGGGCTCACAAGATTATATGGTTTAGGATTTAGGGGTCTAGCAAGCTTAAGTTTACATAGGGTCTATTCTTTAGGATCTATGGGGTTTATATGGCTTATTTAATAACTAAGTAACTAGGGTCTAGGGCCAAGCTTAAGGGTTGCAGTAGTGTAGGGTTTCGGGTTCCGGGCCCAAGTCTTCTGAATCTGCTGAACACTTGAGCATTTGGGTTTAGTACGTAGTGCCACCCAACACGAAGATCGGCGTGACTTAGCCAGAACTGCCAAATTTAAATGCCCAGCAAATCGACCCAAAATAATCGCTAAACCTCGAAACCCTAAACCCAGGGGACTTCTTGCAATTGGGGTTACAGGCCGCAGCGTTCATTTAGCGCTCTTTGTGCAGACTCAGCAGGGTGATTTATAGGGACCAAAGGACCCTTAAAAGCAGGGGCCCTATACCCTTAAACTATGAAATTTGTGGTACATGCGCTAAACCCTAAACCCTAAACCCCAAAGCCTAAACCCTAAACCGGCTACATGCCCCTTCAGCCATTTTGGATCCTTTTAGGGTTCACTTCGTCTTTAAGGTTTGGGGGGGAAGAGCTGGTGGCCTGCCCGAGGCTGGGCAAACCGGTGCCCAAATCCGCGCCGAAAGGAAAGAAGCCGAACATACGGGCCTTAATAATTAGAATAGGGTTTTGCATTGCATACGTCACCATGATCACCGTAATGTAGGGGCCTTAATAATTAGAATAGGGTTTGGGGTATATCATACTATAGTTATATTAAGGAATCCCCAAAACCCTATTCTTATTGTTAAGGCCCCTACATTGGTCATCATCCTTACAACGAGGCGCGGTGGGGGCCGTGGGGGCACTAGAGAACTTTAATCGAAGGGCATAGGTCCAAATTAGGGTTCCGTTTTGGGTCCCCAAAGACATACGGGACCCTCTTAGAAAGGACCATATAAAGAGACCCCTAAACCCTAAACCCTAAGCCCATGGTCAGCGTAGTTCCTTGGGTTGGCGGGGAATGGCCTTGACTAGCATCGCCGCCAAGGCAAAGCTTGCAGCAGCTGCTATGCTCAGCCTGGGATATTCGGGGTTTAGGGGGTTTGGGTTTAGGGGTTTAGGGGTTTGGGGGTTTAAGGGTTTAGGGGTTTAGGATGAAGGCAGCCGAAGGCATTGCGTTTAGTATGTTGTAGGGCTTCGGGGTTTGAGGATTTGAAGGTTAGGGACTAGGGTTCAGGGTTTGGTCTCTAGAGTTTCGGATTCAGGGTTTAAAGTCAGACCCTAAACCCTCAACCCTAAGGCCTGCTTGAAGTCCCGGAAAGCAATCAGCAGGGGAGCCCTCGCACGATGATGTCGGTAAATCAAATGGAACTAGAAATAGACATAGATACAGATATAAATATAGGTATAGATCTACCTTAAGCCGTTGAGTATGGTCGGAGGACGACAGTCCTAATTTTATGATGAGGCTCCCTATGAATAAAGGGTGAGGAATTGGCCAGCTTTGAACCGGTCCATCATGAACCTGATTCAAAGATTCATCAACAAGTTTCAGGGCCCTTATGCGCATTAAGGTTGGGCGGTTGAGCCTCCCTGAGTTAGGGGGCTTCGGCTCTGGCCACAAACCTGGGTTCATGAATCGAGCCATCCGAAATTTAGGATACTTGCAACCCCGATTGCGATGCACTACTCAAACATCAAACCCCACTAACCCCTCTAACACTCTTGTAAATGCTGTATACAGCCCCTATAGTACCCTTCAAAACCCGCTACAAAATCCAAGAACCCGGCGAAAACCTACCTGCATCAACCTTTAAAACCACAACCGATACAACTCCCAAAACCCCGCGAGAAGCCACTTACTAATTCACCCCCCACACCCTCACCAATTCCCAATTAAAGCACTCAACAACTCGTGAGGATGCCCTAAACCCCAAGACCCAAAGCCTTTAGACCTCCTGAAAAGACCTCCTGAACACCCATGGCCAAGCCGCAAAACACCTCGCAGACGCCCGGAGCAGCGCGGGAGTGACTTCCTGGGACTTCCAGGCGTCAAGGGCTCCCTTTTCAACAAAGGTTCCTGTCAACGAAGACTCAGAGTTCGAAAAGTTCTATGCGGATTGAGGGCTTTAACAAAACTTAAGTGTTTAGGACAAGTGTGGGTTCATAGTGAACTTACTTTTCAGCAAGTATTTACCGGGCTGTGCAAGGGCCTTCACAGGTTTCTGGCTTCCTAAACCCTAAACCCTATAGTAAACCCCAAAATGTCGGAAACCGGATAAAGGACAAATAGTGCTGGGATTCAATACACATGACTCTTGAGGATGGAGGCTATTGGGTTTCCAACTTTTGGGCTTCTGCTATAAACCATGAGGGTCTTCACGAGGTTTTACATGGCTCTTCAAGGGGTTTGATCGGGGGTTCGAGCTGGTGTCGAATTCAGGGCTGGCGGTTTGAAGTTCAGGGTTTGCGTTGCAGGATCTTGTCTTTAGGTAATAGGGTTTAGGAGGTTTAGGGCAGGTTTCTTTATTCAAGTGCTCATAAAATATGAGGAACGTATTTGGGGCTTGCAAACGAGACAAGCAGGCACTATTGACAGACTTGAGGCACCTAGATGAATATTATACTCCTCCTTTTGATTCGTAGAGCCCTAAATTTTTGACAAAGCTCTACAGACTTAGAATTCGATCTCTAGGTTCAGGTTTTCCTTGTGTTTCTGGTTTCGGGATTAGCGATTCCAGGAGTTCAGCATGCTTGATGCTTTCTGGCTTTGGGCATCTGGGGTACATCAACCCATGGTGGAGGCTGCTGGTTGCAATGTTCCCCACAGAGCCCCTGATATAGGGGCCTGAATACTTGGAATAGGGTTTTGGGGTATATTCTACTATAACTACAACAAGGAACCCCCAAAATAGTATAATCAATTATTAAGGCCCCTATGCTACGCTCCACAAGTCAGGACATTGACAACACAAGTGAAGCGCCACAGGGCTTGAATCGCAATGACAAACCCTAAACCCTAAACACTGTCACGAGTCACAAGGTGCCGTAGGCATTTGTGATTTCCATCCTCTTGCGTCCGTCTGGCCTCCGCAAAGCGGAGTGCAGCGAAGCCATGCATTGCACTGTCCATACGAAGAAGCCCAAGATTGGCCACCTGGCTCGTGATGTGCCTCATGGCGTCATAACCCTCCTCACCTAAACCCTAGAGCGAATCCCAGAAAGTTGGAACATGGGTTTAGGAGGATTAGTGCTAGGATTCCCTTTGCTTTAACTTAAGGGCATGAGGATAGTGAAGTTCCAACTTTCTGGCTTCTACTACAAACCCTAAACCCTAAACCCCAAATCTAAACCCCAAACCCCATGGTCAACCAACCACTGGCGCAAACCAGCCTGATTGGGAGCCGAGAACTGCCCTCCTTGCGGGATCACGCCTGGAGGTCCCCAGCACATCCGCCGCGAAGTTTTAGGGTTTAGGGGTTTAGGGTTTAGGGTTTAGGGCTTAGGGGTTTAGGGTTTAGGGTTAAGGGCTTAGGGGTTTAGGGCTTAGGGTTTAGAGATTCTGCCCATGGGAAACGTGGATAGCCAGTGGCGACTTGCTGCGTACCGCAACCCTGCAGTCCTAGACTGCAAAATCCTAGAGGCAACAAATAACCCTGACGGTATGGAGCCTCTGACAGCCAGGCTACCTGAAGCCGACTGACCCATGGGATGCAGGTTTCGGGCGTTTTGGTACTCTACGGGCCCTTCATAACTAAATTATAGGGCTGTGGGAAAGACTAGACTAGACAATACATATACTACGGAACCCTCAGGATCAGCATTTCCGATTCGTCCGACCTTAACCCTAGACCCCAAATAGGTAGTTCTCTAAATTAGGGTCCTTTTGGGGCCCCGAATTTAGAAAACTACCCAAATGCCTAAACCCTAAACCCCAAAACCCTGAACTCTAAAATCCTAAACCTTAAACCCTGAAACCCTAAACTAAAAAACCCTAAGCCCGCTTAGGGTTTAAGGCCTTTGTCCGCCCACCATCTCCGTCTGCACGCGCTCATGGCGAGGTGAGGCAGAGGCCATGAATTCGGACTTCTAGGGGTTTAGGGTTTAGGGTTTAGGGTTTAGCCGTTTCGGTTGAGGGTTGCTAGGGTCTATGTGTTCTTGAGCTTTCCTCAAACAGTTGCGACTTCACAGTCTTTGTAGCTTTTTGATTAAGCTTTTGGTGGCACCTGTCACGGCCTTAGAGCAGAAGCCTTGGCAACTCGCCTCGGGTTTGGGGGGGGGGGGAGGGTTCCATACCGTAGTAGTAGTCGTAGTCCCTAAACCCTAAACCCTGAACCCTAAACCTTGGGGGGGGGGGGGACTGCGACCCGTTATAAGAAATACACCATAATTGCCAGAGTTTAGGGTTTAGTGTTTATAGGGAATATACCATAATTCCCATATGGTTTAGGGTCTTGAAGGTAATGCAGGATTTATATCATCAACAGTATGGGCTTCCGGTCCCGAGTTTAGGGCTTAGGGCCAATCCCTTTAAGGATCCCTTTTAAACAACCCTAAACCCTAAAAGCCCTAAGCCCTACAGCTTCATTCAACTTGTGGCTAAAGCTTTGCGCTTATGTTTCCTCAGCGAAGATGAGAACTTGCAAGATCTCCACTCAGCTCGCCACTGAAACTCAGATCAGAAAGCTGTAAACATGCAAACCAAAACAGATTTCTAAACGCTCAGCCCCTCCGAAGCCAGCTGCAAACCCGATCCCTAGTAGATTTTAGGGTTTAGGGCTAGGGTCCTAGACCATACAGAGCGACAGCCTTTCTCGGAAACCCCTGAACCCCAAGCCCTGAACCCTGCAAACCCACACAAATAAAGCCCAAACATTAAAACCCTAACCCTAAACCCTAAACCCTAAACCCTAAACCCTAAACCCTAAACCCTAAACCCTAAACCCTAAACCCTACCCTTTCAACCCTGAATCCTAAGCCCTAATTTCCCCAACAAGCGAAACACCAGGAGCCCCGCCGTGATGTTGCGGCCCATGTCCGTCTCTGCTGTGCCGAAATGCAAGGGCTGAGCCATGTCCTCTCCACGGATCTTGGCTGGGTCTGTAACGGTTAAGGGTTTAGGGTTTAGGGTTTAGGATCTATACACTGTCTAAAACGGCTTATAGGATTCATGACACTTTGCAGTGTAACGGTTAGGGTTTCGGAGTGAAGACATTTCGGTGTATGCCGCAGTCAAAGCCTCTGAGCAGGTTGTCAGCTTTCTTGTCTGCTTTCTGCTGAAATGTCGTGGAGGTGCTCCTGATCAGGTCAAGCAATGCAGTTGGGATCCAATGTCATTTGAACCCTCAGCCTTAACCTGGGCTTTGAAGTAACCAGGGAGAAGAAAGTATAGACTTGTATTTTAAAATGGTTCCTTTAAGGAACAGGTCCCCCAAAAAAAGTATTAAAGTATGGTACTCCAAAGCCCAGTAACTTGTAACTGAAGACCACCGAACCCCGAACCCATGAACCCTGCCAGCCCCTCTGTCCCCCATCAAGTTGATGAGGTATTTGACGCAGTCTGCATCCGTGAGCTTGACGCCGTCGGGCCTCTAACTCTAGTCTAAACCCTAAACCCTAAACCCTAAACCCTACATTGCTGGATGTAGGGGTTCAGGGTAATTAAAGTGTGTGGCCTCCTGCTTAGGTTTCCAGGTTTAGGGGTTACGGATGAGTAATGTAGGGGCCTTTATATTTAGAATATGGTTTTGGGGGGCTCCTTACTATAATCAAGGTATATTATATACCCCAAACACTTCTCTAATTATCAAGGCCCCTATATTAGGCTTCAGGTGTTACAGAATGCTACTGCGCCAATGCTACTGCTTCTGCTGCTACCACGAACACAACTATTACCACGAACATCGCTTCCTCTGTTCTTAGTGCCCTTGGTGGCTTTTACCACTTCTGGAGTGCCTGGTTTGGGCTGGGCTTAAGTCCCAGCACCTTGAGATTCCTTGCTGAGGGCCTTTAGGTATTACAGGGTCGCGCCAAGACATCTGCCAAACACTGTCGATATAGCTGATGGTGACGATATACAAATTTTAAACAGCAGACCACTTCGTGCCACTTCGGAGGGAAAAGAAGCTTTTGTGCTGTCTGTGGAGATAGCCAAGCGGTACAGCTAACCAGGCTCAGCTAGCCCACTAATACAACTCACCTGCACGGTCTAAAGGGTAGAATAGGAAACCCTAAACCCTCAAACCCCCTGAACCCTCTAAACCCTCAACCCTAAACCCTAAACCCTGGACCCTAAACCCTAAACCCTCAACCCCCTGAACCCTCTAAACCCTCTGAAGCCTAAGCCTCGAACCTTAAACCGCACTAGAAGCTGTGGGACGTAGAATCCAAGGGCTTCGCGAGCGCAGGGTTTGGGAGTTTAGGGGTTCGTGGGCTGACGAGCTTTGTGAGTTTAGGATTTAGGGTTTAGGGTTTAGGGGTTTAGGGTTTAGGGGTTTAGGGTTTAGGGTTTAGGGTTTAGGGTTTAGGGTTTAGGATTTGAGGCTTAGGGTTTAGGAATAATGGGGTTTAGGCTGTTAGGTTTGGCTCTTTGTTGGTAGAGGTTGCAGCTTGGAGGCAAAACTTGTTGCTGCTTGTGATGGAGAGCCTGAATGGACAGCCCTAAACCCCAAAACCTTCTACCCCAAATAAAGCTACTATCTTAAACCAACATACTTCGTTCTGCATTGAAAAATTTCAGTTCCTAATGTAGGGGCCGGAATAATACCTATATCTTTCTGGGGGTCCCTTATTACAACTAAAGTAGAGTATACCCGAACACCCTATGCTAATTATGTTAAGGCCCTTACTATAGAACCCTATCAGAGATCCCTATAGAACCCTTATTACAATTATAGCATATAATACCCCGAGTCTAATAAATTAAGGCCCCTACATTCCGTGGAATTAGAAACGCCCAGGACTGCCCCCCAAGCGCCGCACAAAATCCTAGGTGTTGACCCTTCCATCCCCTTTTTTCTAGGATCTGAACCCAAGGCCTAAGACCTTAAAGCAGTGGGAGTTTGTATCCACTGGTACTGTCTGGTATTTAATATCGGGGCCTGAATAATTAGAACAGGGTTTTGGGGATTATTTTGCTAGAATGACAACAACAAGAAGTAGAATAAAAATAATAAACATAAGACTAATAACAACAATAATAAGGAACCACCAAAACAGTAAGTAGAATAAGAATAAGAACAAGAATAAGAATAANNCGAAATAGTATAGGTAGTTCTTAAGGTCCCTATATTCGGCTTCCAAGGCTTTTTGGGCTTTTGGATGCCGGGAGCAGGGCCACTTGAGCTCCACCAGGTCCTTTCCTGTTGAGGCAGCGGTCTCTTAGTTTAGGGTTTAGGGTTTA
>CAJNDV010033009.1:5075-15385 GCA_905221635.1 Symbiodinium sp. CCMP2456
GAATCCCCCCCACCCTAAACCCTAAACCCTAAACCCTAAACCCTAAACCCCTCCCCCACATCCTAAAGGTTGGACATGGGTTTGCACAGCGACATCCGAAAAGTCCTCCGCCAAGGCTTACCGAAGAGCCTCGGCGTGGATTTCTGGGTTTTGGGGGTTTAGGGTTTAGGGTATAGGGTTAAGGGTTTAGGGTTTAGGGTTTAGTAGTTTAGGGTTTAGGGTTTAGGGCTCCTGTTCAGTTTTTTGGTGTAGGCCTATAGGCTTTCAAGGGTAGAGGGTCGAGGGTGTAGGTTTTAGTGTGTAGGGTTTTAGGGTTTACGGGGTACAGGGTTTAGGGTTGAGGGTGTAGGTTTTAGCGTGTAGGGTTTAGGGTCTAGTGTGTAGGGTTTAGGGTTTAGGGTTTAGGGTTTAGGGTGAACCGAAGGCCTTAGGGTGTGGAGTTTAGGCTTAGGGCTGGGCTCTTGTTAAGGATTGTGTAAGTGGCTTAGGGTTACATACTGTTGATGATATAAATCCTGCATTCGTTAAGGACGCTTAATGATGAGAATTATGGCATATTCCTCATTACGGGCAATGCAGGATTTATAGGACTCATGAGGGATTCAGGGGTTGCCAGCCTCGGTGTGGAATTTCGTGCGTGGAGTTTAGGGCCAAGCGGCTTGATACTGTTCGGGGACGAAGCTCACAAGGCCCCTGATTCTTCAAACCCCGAAACCATAAAGACCAAGAGTTTGCAAAATGTCGGTGGCCTTTACTTCAGGGGCCTTGCAACATGGACCTTATGAGCAGAGTCTTTGTTTGGGTCGGAAACTACCAGTAAATCTGTGACATAAACCCCTAGACTCCCTAAATCCGACTCTCCAAACCCGCGTGTGCAAAAACGCACCTCACTCAAGTCTCATTACCCCGAGCCGAAAAGCCCTTGAAGCCTAAGGCCTAAACTCTAAACCCTAAACCCTAAACCCTAAACCTAAGCCCCAAAAATTGAATTTGTACAAATGGGGACCTGAAACCTTAACGACCTAAGGCTTCAAGCGCGAAGCCCATAGATCCTCAAAGCCCAGGGTTTCAAACTCCCTGCGGATCCCAAAAACCTACCGTTGTTGAGGGTTCTACCCTCGTATTCAGGGGTCATAACCTACTATTTTGTAGGGTTTGGGGTCACAGGTCGAATAAACGTGAGCCCCTCCTGTTCCAACTTTTTGTCTTGTCGCACCCCGAGCTCGCCTCCAGGGCGGACCAGCGGCACACGCAGCTGGGCTGCTCTTCGACGGTGTCCATGTGTCAAGTTGTAAGAAACATTCAGCTATGCTTCCAAGACTGTTTGGGATTGGGGATTTTACTCAGCCTCTATCGGGCTCCTTTTGAATATATTGGTGAGTGTTAAGTTTAGATTCTACTTGGATGTTGTTTATGGATAGCAGTCGCTAGTTGTGCAAAAAGCCTTACTTCAGATAGCATTTTTGAGGACTAACTAACTGCTTTCGGCTCTTGAACAGGCGAGTCAGAAAACGGCGTGTGCCCAAGACCCTAAATAGCGATATCCCGATGATGAGCTCTGTACATCGCGAACGCCAGATTTGTAGAGACCCCGGCGTGTCTAGCATGCACCACCGGGAGGATCAGGGGACTTCGCAAGTAAGTTGTAAGCCATGAGCATATATTATACCCGAATCAGGGTTAACCTGCATGTAGCTTTACATTTAACTCGGCAAAGCCCTATAAACCCTGCAGCACCTCGATGGAAGCCTAATCGCCTAAGTATCCGTAGAAACCTTAGAAGCACCTAGAGCAGCGCTCGAAGAGCCTGATGAAGCACTACTGTTGATGATATAAATGCGGCATTACCTTAAGGACCCTAAACTATGGAAGTTGTGGTATATGCCTTATTAGGGTTAATCCCAGATTTATATCATAAACCGTATTTACTAAGTCTCCGGACCCCTGAAAGGGCCCTAAGCCCAACCCGCGGCCCCAGACCCCCGAACTACTAGTAGAACAGGGTTTCCTTAAGGCCTCCTTCAAAGCGGGCTTCTCTTTGGGTTCGGAAATGGCTAGTTTTTACAAGATTTTCAGGGGTTGTAAGCATTAGGTCGGGGTATTGCGGTGTTTTTTAGTATAGTTTTTATTGCCACAATAAGCTAGACCCTAAACCCTAAACCCGAAACTTCCTGATTACTCAGCTGGTCCATGTGAGCCGAACAGCCCTCGGGAATAAGTTGTACATGACATTACGACATCTTCTCAAAATTCGTGTAGGGATATTCAAATTTCACCACGAACTTGGGAATAAGATGGGAAGGAACAGCTACCGGGTTGCAACGGGTTTCTGTGCTGTGCCATAGGGGAAAATGTTCTCTCAAAGAGGACATCATGTCATATCGTGTTACGAACCCTCCACACTCTCAAGGCGTTTGCTTATTCGTGGGTATTGAAGGCATTTGTGGAAACCCTTCAACACCCTAATGACAATCTAGGGGTCTGAATAACTAGCAATGCCATCCCCGTACAATACAACCCCTGTGTATCTTGTACAAGACTGTGCCCCGGAAAGGTTGTCTCCATGTTTTAAAGCCCCCAACAAGCTTTATAAACCTCCGTTGTAGAAACTATGTGCGACCCTTGAAGGAACCCTTTGCGAAGCCTCGTTCCACTTTTGAAAGCCATATTCTGTAATGTAGGGGCCTAAACAATTACCTCTATTATTTTGGTGGTTCCTTATTAGACTTATAGTATAAGGGGCCCCCCAAAACCTTATTCTACATATTAAGGCCCCTACTATATAACCCTATTATATAGATCCCTTATAGAACCCTTTAAGGATCCCTTTGAAGGAACCCCAAAGCCCTATTCTAATTATTAAGGCCCCTACATTACTGGGCTGCTGGCACTGCTCAGGATGATCTTCGGGTCTGCGAGCGACAGGCGATCCGAGAGGGCCTAGAACGTTAGTTGTAAGTAGAGTGATAAGTACCTTAAGAACCCAAAACCCACTTTTTTGTAGGTTCTTGTTATAAACCCTAATATGTGATTTAGAGGAACCAAGTACCTTAAGAACCCAAAACCTACTTTTTTGTAGGGTCCCTCTAAATCCCATATTAGGGTTTATAACAAGAACCTACAAAAAAGTGGGTTTTGGGTTCTTAAGGTAGGGTTAATTACTTGAGGTTCATGGGTAGTTATAAGTGGGGTTACAAGTCCCCTAATATGGGTTATAATTATAGTTAGCTTACTCATATCTCCACTTATAACTACCCATGAACCTGCAAGTAGCCCCAGTTCGGGTGCTCAGAATGCTGCTTGAAATCTGCTTACTAAGTCTCCTGAGTCTCCATGCAGGGTGTAGCGTTTGAGGTGCAATACTGTTGATGATATAAATCCGGCATAATCTCAAGGACCCTCGACTATGGGAATTCTGGTATATTCCTTTTTGTGGATAATGCAGGATTCAGGCCATCAACCGTGTTTTGTGGGGGGGGTTCCTTATTATATTTGTAGTATAACATACAGCGAAATCCTATTCTAATCATCAAGGCCTCTATATTAAACCCCCCAAACCATATCATCAATCGTATGTCTTGAGGGTTTAGGGAGGAAGGTGTATGGTTCAAGCTTTAGGATGGGGGATGTCCGTGGAGTTCGCGCTCAGAGTGGGGAGTTTTGTTTAGGGGTTTAGGGTTTTAGGGTTTAGGGTTTTAGGGTTATTTAGAGTTTAGGGTTTTATAAGGTTTAGGGGTCTAGGGTTTAGGTCTGCCAGTGCAATGTTTGTTCCTTGTGGAAGGCCTAAACTTTAAAAATTGTGGCGCCCGGAGCTATCAGGCTGGAGGCTTTGTGGCGTATGGCTGGTTACCGGGTCCTTGAGCCACGGTATCATGCTTGAAGATAGGGTTCAGGGTTTGGGGTTTAAGGTTTAAGGTTTAGGGTTTAGGGTTTAGGGTTTAGGGTTGGGTTTAGCTTTATTCACTTTTGCTGTGCTTGTGCCAGTTTCTGTGGCGCCGGACCAGCTTGGGAACCAGTTTCGTGCTGTCACTCTTGGTGCCACTGCTCTCGGTTTAAGTTTAAGAGCAGATGTACCGATATGGGCACCCTGGGCTGAGCCACTTTCTCGTGGGCACCCAAAGACCATTCGGAACGAGCGCCTTCAACCAATGGAAGAATGCTACCCGAAGACGGGCAAGCACTCTTTCGAGATTTGACAACAAGAGCCTGCATTGCCTGATATCATTATTCGGCCAGGGAGATTTTTAGGGCTTGGGGTTTAGGGCATGTTGGGACGGCCACGGAATTTACTCCAGCAGCAGGGAAGCAAGGAACTCAACAGTCCCTCGTTGCTTCTTGCCGAACATGTTTTGTATTGTGTTTTGAAGTTCCGGCTTTCTGTTGTTATCGATGGGGAACCAGGTCCCCAGTAGTAACCCTCTTGCCTTTTTTTCTTCTGGGGTCTGATTAAAGGCAACTTGGAGGAAGAAGGGTACCCTTATTATCATTATTATTATTGTTCTTTTTCTTTTTAGTATTGTTGTTAAGGGGCTGCTGGGAACCGGATGACTGCGAGCCTTTAGGGAATGAGGAGATTCAGGTGCAGGGCGCCATCCCAGGTGTCTGGGACTTTCCCCTATACTTATACCCTGAACAGCAAAACCCTAAACCCTAAACTCTAAACCCTAAACCCTAAAACATTGCACCCTGTAGATCCCTTGATACCAGACGATGAACCCTCTATATCCACTAATGACTCGACACCCTAAATCCGAAATAGACCCTATACCCTAAATCTATGGAACTCCCTAAACCTCAAACCGCATACCCTAAACCTAACCAAGCCCCTATAGACCACCGAATGCAGGCTCCATGACTTGAAGGGGGAACTTCTCTTCATTCCGGTGTCCTCCTCTGCTCCCTGGCAGGGATTAGAGTACCTGAAGGATGGTGGGACTTAGTAACTCGGGTTATCACTAAGGCACCTGTACTTAAAACTACTTGTAACCCGATTAAGGTACTTACAATCAGGGATTAGGGTTAATGGCTTAAGGTTTATACAGGGCTTGGGGTAGATAGTTTAGAGATAGTTTAGGGGAATTCCGGGATGGTTGCCGCAAAGAAATTGTTGCTCAGCCACGATGGTCCAGTCCAGATAACTCTAGGGCAGCTACGCCGAAGAACCCGAAACCCTTAAACCCTAAACCCCTAAATCCTAAACCGTAGACACTAAGCACGAACCTAAAGTCTAGGCCCCGCAGTCGTACGTCCAAGCCCTGACGAGCTTAAACCACCCTGAACGGATGCAACTGGTGGAACTCTTCCCAGTGTTGGGGCTTGGGAAACGAAGGGCTCCTTTTCACTGGCAAGGTTAAGGCGGATGAGTTTGGATTTTTGGACTGGCTTGAGTCGTCAGCTTTTTTTACGATGTGGGTCTTACTTGGCTTTGCACGATATGGTCGAGCATCGGGCGGAAAAGAACATGCTTTTCTCTTTGCCGGCATAATGTGGCACAGTATGGTCAGCATGCACGAGTGCATGTGCAGATGCGTACACATGGTGTGTGTGTGTGTGTGTTGCATGCGCGTATGTGTGTGTGTGTGTGTGTGTCTGTGAGTGAGTGTGTGTGTGTGTGTGTGTGTCTGTGTGTGTGTTTGTGTTTGTGTTTGTGTTTGTGTGGGTGGGTGCGTAGCTGCCTGCGTGAGTATGTAGGAAAGTAGCGAGGAAAGTGGATATGTCTGCATATCCTCAAGTCCGGGTGTGCTTCGGTCTGTTGATCGATAAGTATTATAAACCCTAAACTCGAATCCCTGAGCCATGCCTGTAGCCCTACGCCGACACACGCACACAGAGGGACATGCAGACGCACACAGGCGCATACACAGCTGCACACATGAGATAGGTGGGTGCCGCTCCGTTTTGTCACCCAAAGTCTAAGCCTTAAATCCCAAACCTTACAGCCTAAACCCGAAGCCCTAAGCCCTAAACCCTAAACCCGAAACCCTTAAACAAAAACACCCTAAGCCCGAGGGTTTGCTGAGCTTCGGACGTTTAGGCTTTGGGTTTAGAACGGCCTTGATGGTTCTAACTCTTAAGGGCTTAGGGCTGTAGGGTTTCTGGCTTCTGGGTTTAGGTTTTTTGGGGCTGTAAGGCTTTGGGATGTTTCGGGTATTTAAGGGCTTAGGGTTTTGGGCTGTATGTTAAGATGAGTTTTGCGATCTGCTCTATTTCGCCAAGAGATTTTGAGTTGGCGCTTTGGGAGTCAGCACATTTCCTTTGTGCAGGCTGCAAGCGTGTTTGGTCGGGTTCCATCGTTTAATGGTGGGCTGTGAACTCGTCTATTATCTTGTTGGGCGCTACACGAAATCGGATCCCATTCATTAAAACCCTATATCATATGAAGCTTCTTGCTTAACTTACAAATTCTTCGATACCGTTATAGAACCCTTAGATTCTACTTGGAGCCTGAGGTGTAGGGCTTCGAGTTACAAGAGACTGCATGAGGGGGCTTGCATGGCCTTTCACCTTGCGCAACCACCGTTGGTTTAAGGGTACTTCGTCCCAAGCAACATCTCTTGGCAGAATGCACCCCAAAATACCCTAGAACCCTAAACCCTTAACCCCTAACCCCTAAATCCCTGTCTAATGACTAAGTCTTCTCTGTTGCTCCTTTGGCCTTCTCCCATGATGATGCAGGTTTCGGGGCCGTTGACCATTGAAGCCGCTAGTCGGAAGCAGCTTTCGTCGTTAC
This sequence comes from Symbiodinium sp. CCMP2456, assembly GCA_905221635.1. Classification (NCBI taxonomy): domain Eukaryota; class Dinophyceae; order Suessiales; family Symbiodiniaceae; genus Symbiodinium; species Symbiodinium sp. CCMP2456. The sequence continues at coordinate 11,806 of CAJNDV010033009.1, forward strand.
GGAGTATAGACAGTTTCGGGTTCCGGGTGTGGGTGTAAGGCTCAAGTTGCACCTTTTGGTTTTTTGGGGTACCATAACCCTATATGAACCCAGGACACTGAACCCCAAACTGTGTGTCCCATGTGTCTTTGTGTGTTTCCCTGAGTGGAAGTAGGCCACGGACCCTGGACAGAGTTCTTTCCATGCGACAACGGTCGCCTACCACACCCCACCCAACTACCAAAGCATGTATGCTTCATCAATACAGAAGACTACAGGGCCTTCAAAGCTAAAAACCCTAATCCCAAGAGCCTGACTACTTAGAAGTACGGTTCCAGAGGGCTTCCGTTACAAGAACCGGACGCACCAAACCCAGCCTCTCATCACCATTTTGGAAGGAGTGTTTACGTAAGAGCGTTGAGGGTTTTGGGTTTGATAAAGAAAATTAAACACAGACACACACAGACACAGCACTAAGCAGCAGAAGTACAGTAACCCATGCCACGGGTAGCTGGCCTTTTAGGCTTACGACCACACTTGCAACAGTACGGATGGCACAGATCTCGAACGAAGGTTTGTTGAACAAGCTTCAGGTACGGTTTAGAGCACTGTGTTTCCACGAACTGGCTTGCATAATGCCTTATATATCTAGGTTGCGAAAAATATCCCTCCACCCATTTTGTTTTGAGGTCTCCCTCTGAAGATTGAATCCGCAGTGGGAAAAGGGGCACCTTGTTTGCACGCGCTTCTCAAACCCTTCCTTCCTCGACAAGGAAAATTGTAACATACTATAACATACTGCTAACCCTTCAAAGAGCCTGTGAAGGAGCCCCTAAACCCTTTCAAGAACCTGTACAGGAACCTTGAAAGCACCCGAGATCGGCGTACGGAACTTGTTTACATCTGAGCAGACGAGGCGAAAGAGTGTGGCCGTCGCATCCAGCATTCCTGGGCGCCCTGGTCATGAAACAGAGCTGGGATTTTCGACCCTATAGCGTGGGTTTATGAATCCTAAACCCTGCACCCCAAAGTCTTCAGGGTTTCTTAAGTTTGCTCTTTTGGGTTGAGGCTTCAGGGTTTTTATAGTCCAGGTCTAGTGATGGGGCTTTGATGCGTATTACTATTCGTGGATGGCTGTTATGGGTAAAGGTTGTATAAGAATTTCATTGGAGTTCGCATCTGGGGGGTGTGTGTGTATAGTAGGGTCGCAACAAACTACGTGTACTAATTACTAAACCATACACTTCCTGCAGGATCCTTCCTGCAAGCCCCAAAGCTTACAAACATAATGGGTCATGAGTCATGACCCCTATGTTGACGGTGGGACCCTCAAATTAGCATGGTTTCGGATTCATAGGACCCTCAAATTAGTAGGGTTTCGGATTCATAGGACCCTCAAATTAGCATGGTTTCGGATTCATAGGACCCTCAAATTAGTAGGGTTTCGGGTTCATAGGTAATCGCATCCACTGCAAAAAAACTTCAGAAGCCTGGTCGAACTACGTTTTGGTCGCTACATTGTCGTGGTTTAGGGCTCGTGGTTCAGGGTTTAATTTAGTTCGGGTTTAGGGTTTATGGTTTAGGGGGTTAGGGTTTAGGGTTTAGGGTAGGGTTTATTTAGGGTTAAAGGTTTGGGATAGGATGTGCGCTTTCTTGTGTTCAGGGTTTTCGGTGTTGGCTTTTGGGTATGATGTTGTGGAGTCTACCTTGGCCACAACACACTTACCTTTTTTAAGGAGATGTACACGGCAATCATGTACAGAACCTTAGACAGGTGTGGTGTGTATATCCCTAGAGAGCTGACTACCGGAGTTCTTGACTCTAGTGCTGATTGCCGTGGAGCAGGCTTCCCTTGCATGGAAGGTCTACTCAAGGCAGGTTCCGCCCGTGCTGGCTGCGAGGGATGTGGTGTACCGTGTAGAGGCAGCAGAGGCTGCAAGTGCTGAAGCTGTGCCAGAAGTTGACGACCGGTTTAGGTTTCAGGGAAGTCGCTTCTGGGAGACAAGGTGACACTGCTGAACCAGCCTCTGGGTCCGGCAGGGTGGAGTTTGCCGCATGTCGAGCACCACAGCCGACAACGGTTGTCAAGGTACCGGGCCTTGGCGAGCAGCCCTATTTTGTTGCAATTTGCAACAAAATCTGCGCATGTAGCTTCGGAGGAAGCTGAGTGCAAAACGAGACAGTTCTCCTGGAGGATCCCCTCAAAGCGGAGCTATGCCAAGCTACGAGCAGGTGGTTCGCTGGCTAAAGCCTTGGCAAAGCAAGCCGAGCGCAGCTTCATGCATTTGAGCCCTAGACCCTAAACCCTAAACCTAAACCCAATAGTTGAGGCCTTCGTGGATTGGCCAATCCAGGCCAGGGCCGACCCTTTGGCTGTTTTCCCGAAACCCTGAAGCCTGCGAAGCCCATGGCCCTCAAAGAAGCACAAGTTAGCGACTTGTGGGATTTAGGGTTTGGGGTTTAGGGGCTTATGGGATTTGGTGTTTAGGGTTTCAGGGTTAGGGACTTATGGGATTTGGGGTTTAGGGTTTAGGGTTGGTAGCGCTCCGAAGGATGGCATTGTCAATGTGACAAAAGCTGACAGGCTGGCTCTATATTAGGCTAACCCTAAACCCTAAACCCTAAACCCTAAACCCTAACCCCTATGTCTACTGCCAAGAGCCAGAGAGTTCCACGAATGATCCTAGCCACGTCCTGTTCGGGTGCTTTCTTTAGGTGCCCAGTATGGCACGGCACCCTTATAGACAGGACCCTTAAAAGGGACTCTAATTCAGAGAACTACCCATATCAAAGCCGGAATCATTATCAGTTGTCTACCTTGGGGTTCCTGGTTATAATTAGATTATAGGGCTTAGGGTATAGCATACCCAAAAGCCCTTCTATGTTCTATGCATTAAGGTAACCTGAAAATTAGACCTCAAGTTCATCACCATGAGAGAGATCCCTCAATCAACCGACGACAACTAGGGTTCAGGGTTTAAGTTTTACGAATCAGGGTACGGTTTAGGGTTTAGGGTTTAGGGTTTAAGTTTTACGAATCAGGCTACAAGTTTTCAGTTTGAGGGTTTAGGGCAGGGCTAACGGAGCCTGTGCCAAGAACTACGCCCTGCAATCCTTGAACAAAAGCAAAGAACCTACGTTTTTAGGGTTCCATATTACGATTTCTTTATGTAAGTCCTTAGAAAGGTAAGTGATTTGGGGTTAAGGTGAACCCTAAGCTAAACCATTCCAAAAGGAAGTGGTCCGATGGGAGGAGAAATTGGAGAAGCTGCCACGCGTCTCTCATGGGGTCACTTTGGAAGGTCGAGGGTTCTAGTTGGTTAAGGTTTTGGGGTTTAGGGTTCTACTTAGCTTAGGGTTTAGGGTTTGGAGTTCAATTTGGTTTAGGGTTTGGGGTTCTACTTGGTTTAGGATTTAGGGTTCCACTTGGAGGATCATGGGACTTCGTAAGTACGGTTTAGGGTTTAGGGTTCAAGTACGTTGATTGGGCTTAAACGTATTTCCGAAAGTAGAGTTACCATTTTTATAACCCTAGGTTATTTTCGCCCATGATCCTTTAATAAGCCCCTATAGATCCCTTACTGATCCCTTTAAGGAACCC
>CAJNDV010033009.1:15485-29049 GCA_905221635.1 Symbiodinium sp. CCMP2456
AGGAATTTGGGATACTTGTCAGCGTTGGCCTGTAGCCAAGCTCATGACCCTAAACCCTAAACCCTAAACCCTAAACCCTAAACCCTAAACCCTAAACCCTAAACCCTAAACCCTAAACCGTTGTTGTCCGTCGCCGCGCTGTCCAGCCCTGCGCCAACGTCCCCACACTTGGGGCCTGAAACTGCGCAAGCTCTGGGCAGTTCCCCCGAGAGCCCGGGACCCCGAATTAACGAGATATGGGAATTTCAGAAAACTAGGGTACTTTATTTTGGGGCCCTTATAATAAGGATTCTACTACTTAGGGTCCTATACCAGGGTCCCTTATTTTTTGAATCTCCCATATCCTTAGCTCAACAGCTGCATGCCTTTGTTTTGTAAGCGAGGAATCACATAGACTAAGAACTCAGGGGCATCGTGCTCAAACCCTATCAACCCCCCAAAACCATGCATGTCTCTCAGCCTTTCGGCGCCGAGGGTATCCGTGGTGAAAGACTTCCTGCGGAGGTCGCGATGGAAGCAGCAAGTCGTAGCCAGGAGCCCAGGAACCTAGAAATGGGTTTAGGATGTGCAGTTTGGGCTGCTGCCTTTCCCACTCTCTCAGGGTTTGCGGCTTTTGAATTTTAGTTGAATGCTTGTGGTTCTGAGGGATTCATTCTCTCTTTCTCACGCGCTCGTTCGCTCTCTCTCTCTCTCTCTCGCTTTGTCTCTCTCTCTCTCTCTCTGCCACTCTCTGTCTCTCGCTCTCGACATCCTCTCTCGCTCGCTCGCGCTCGCCCTCTGTTTTCCTGGCATCTAACACAAGAGCCGATCGGAGCCCTAAACATAGCATCAGAGTCCAGCAGGAGCTAGAGAGTCCAGGCATCTTGCAAAGGCTGGGGCAGTAAACACCGCACAGATTCAGGATCAAAAAACAGTTTATCAAATCCCGGGAAGGAGTCCTGTAAAAGCCCTTTAATGCCCCCCTGTTACTCCGCAACTTCCAGGTTCAAGGAATTACGGCAGTTCTTCGGTGAAAGATGGGTCGATTCAGGCTGCGGCACAAGAGCTGGCATTGCGTAACCTGTACACCAAGTTGCACATGCGGTAACGTGCCCCGAAAGGTACAGCAAAAACATGCGGCAGTAAGGGCTGTCTAAGTGGCACGGGTTGGCCGTTCATGCAGTCCTCCATTTCTGTGTTCTTGTGCTAACCATCCTGTGTGCGCGGCAGTGGCGCATGTGTTCCCGGAGGCCATGGATAGCCCCTTAACCCTGAAACCGGAGCTCTAAACCTACGCTAATCCCCCCAAAATAGGGCTTGAACTCCTAAACCCTACACCCTGCCCTGGCCTTGAGGTGTTCGCTCACAGCTGCTTGCCTGCAAGAGGGACGCGAAGAAACCTGTAGTTAGCCTTCTGCAGCCAAAACCCCTAAACGCTGAAACCCCAAATCAATCTCTTGGTTCTCAATTGTGGAACAAGCAAGCACTAGGCCAGGAGCCTTGACGGTGCTGCAAGAGTAACTCTTTCACACGGACTCGGGTGGCAAACGGCAAGGGCAGTCTCTTGCAGGCCACACACGCCAAGCCCCACGCAGCAGTGACTGCCGCGGTCTCGCTGGCGTCTTGGGTCGAGACACAACACTTCCTTTGCGAAGTTCTTTGCTGCTGGCGGAATTCCGGGTAACTCGAAAGCCGAGATCCAATTCATCGCGTCGGGCCACCAGTTGCTTGTTTTTTAGAACTGAATACCAGCAATACGAGGAAAACGAGTACCTTGATTATTTGAGGGGACACTGGGGCACCTAGAAACTAAACCCCCCAGACGTCATAAGTCCCAAGACCTACGTAAGCCTTAAACTCATAAGCCAAGCAAGCCCAGGGTCTCCTAGTTGACCTCAAGCCTCATACCCTGTTCCGGGCGTATGAGGACGGGCCTGTCCTTGAATCTTCCGTTTAAGGGTACGGAAACAGGGTTTAACGCCGTATGCAGCCTATGTCGACTTTGGACGATCGCACAGTAAAAACCCTAAACTCTCAACCCTAAACCCTCAACTCTAAACCGTAAACCCTATGCCTTAAGCCCTAAACCCTAGACCCTACCTAAACCGTAAACTCTAAACCCCTAATCCTAAACACTGAAGCGAACCCCTCAACTCTGACCCCTAAACCTTAAACCCTAAACTCTAAACCCTGAACCCTAAACTCTCTTCATTGAAAAGCTCACGACCCGGCGATTCCTATGATCTGCAGTATCCGGCAACAGAAGCAGAGTGATGACAACATCCTGTATGGGTAGCTCTCTGACTCAGGGCTCCGGCTTAGGGATCCTTAGCGGGATCTAGAACTCTATAAGGGTGCCTACAGGGTTTCTATAAGGGTATTGTAAGGGTAGTTCTCCAAATGTCCCTTTGTTGGGCCCTCAATGTAGTACGGCGCCCTGACAAAAAGAACCCTAAAGGGGACCCTAATTTACAGAACTACCCAAGTACATTGGCAGTCCCTGGTCTTAACCACTTGCTCTCCTAACCCTCCGTTTCCTAACCTCAAAACCAAAAGCAAGCTCAAGACAAACCTAGATTTCACTTTGAATTTGACTCCCTGTGTAAGTCACTAGTACCTATGTATTGCAACAGGCGACTTGACACTTACATCATGAATATGTGCAAAATTATCGCACCTGCAGTTCTTGCAGGCCGACTCCTAGAAACTCTGCACCTCAAAGCCCTACCCTGGCCCGCACACTTGAATGACAGACCGGCCTCAACTGTGGTTAATTTGAAGGTTTTGAAGGCCTGCCATTTCTCAACCCGCTTGTTCATGATGCGCTCTAATCTCATATGAAAATGCCTCGATCTGAGCCCCGTGAATTTTGTCCAACAGCCCTAAACTAGACCTTCAAAGCCCTACACCTCAGACCCTGGAACCCCAAGACACTGGCTTGCCGACAACCTTGTCATACAGATCTGCAAAAGCTTAAACACCCCAAGTCCGCGAAACCCCGAAACCTTGCTAGAAAGGGTCTGAGCCAAGACAAACAGAACGTGGAGCGAAGCGAATCAAATTAACATAGCCCAATACCCTGAACCCTTAACAGAACAGCGTAGTTTTCCAAAGTAAACCCTATAAGCATGAAAAAGAAACATGCTTGCCCGGTGGTAGTAGTACTTGCTGACAAGCCCGACAGCCTAGACCACTCGCTTTCCACAGGGGTGATGCGCATTCAAAAACGAAAAACCCTAACCCATAAAGCCTAAACCCTAACACATAAACCCTGAACCCCAGGACCCTGAACAAAACTGTTAAGGCCAAAGGTGTGTGCTTGGTTCCAAAGGAAGGAAGCTGGACCCCAGGCACCACGAGAACCCTAGAGCAGCCTTGTTTGTTGAAAAACAAATACAATCGGACTGTCCAAACGTCCCAACCCCCAAAAGCCCTAACTCCCAAAAACCTTAAAAGCCTTAAGCACCAAAAACCTTAAACCCCTAAATCCCAAATCTCCAAAAACCCCCCAAAGCTCCCTAAAGAACCCTCAACCCTAAACCTCTAAAGGGTGGTTGTCAAAACTATGGTCCCTTTTTGGGTCCTTATTATAATACGGCACCTATTATTTAGGGTACCCCGAAAGGGACCATAATTTTGACAACTACCCAAAATCTACCTACAAGATGCCTAAACCCCTAAACCCCTGTAAACACAAGGTGTGATGCACGTCCGGGCCATCGAGGCCTATGTCGATGGGGACTCTTGGCTCGAGGGCGTGGCTTGGCATCGGCGAACGGTATGGGGGTTAGGGGTTCAGGGTTTAAGGTTTTAGGGTCTTAGTGGTCAGGGTTAAGGGTTCAGAGTTTTTGGTGTTTGGTGTTTAGGGTTTAGGGCTTTGGTTGTTTTTGGTTTGTTGGGGTTAGGGTTTAGGGTTTCAAAGTGTCGGACTTTCGGGTTTAGGGTGTTTTTGGCTTTCTAGGGGTTTTAAAGTTTGGGAGGGTTCCTTTGAGGCTTTCTTCAAGGGTTCCTTTTCAGGGTTACCCAGAGACTCCAATATCCCTTAATTAAGGAATATTCCTTAAATTATAGTAGGATGCTTAAATTAATTAAGGAATCTTCCTTAAACTATAGTAGGATCCTTAAATTAATTAAGGAATATTCCTTAAATTATAGTAGTATGATTTAAGGTATATTCCTTAATTAAGGGATATTGGAGGCTCTGGGTAGTCTCGGAGTTCGTCGACATAAGGGTTCTATGAGGGCTCACGGGGTTGAGGGTTTAGGGTTTAGGGTTTAAGGTTTAGGGTTTGGGGTTTAGGGTTGAGTTTTACAGTGTTCACTTCGGACTTTATAGGGGTTTCACAGGGTTTGTAGGGTCTAGAGTCTAAGGTTTTAAGGAGCCTAAGAGGGTCTACCGAATTCACCGTGTAGAAACGAAACCTGAGGCGCAGTATGGGGATTAGTTTAGGATTTAGGGTTTAGGGTTAGTGGTTGAGGGAAAAAGGTTTAGGGCTGAGGGTCATTCAGCGCCAGTTAGGATTTAGGGGTTAAGTTTCTGGATTTGGTATTATAGTTATAGTCTGGGTCGGGGTCATAGGATGGGTGTTCAACAAATAGGGAGCGGTGTGTTGTGTTGCTTCGTGTTCTTTGGTGAAAGGCCCCGTAAGGGAAGCATGAGAGAAACCATCATCTGAAACCCGCACGTTCTTTCTATACTCGAACTGACATTAAGTTGGGTTCAAGGTGCTTCAACATCTTAATGCTTGCAATGGTTGCGTCGTAGTCGAGTAGACAATCTTCAAGCTTTCCGGGTGTGCTTTTCGGTTTTTGTTGGCCTGCGCTCTTCTTTGTTGGGGATCTAAACCCTAAGCCCTAAACCCTGAACCCTAAACCCTAAACCCTAAACCCTAAGCCCTAAACCCTGAACCCTAAACCCTAACCCCTCTTTGCTGGGGATCTCCAAAACATGATCTCTTAGACCTCCTTGGGTCGGTTCCCTATAGCCTCAGTCAGTGTTGGTGATCGCAGGGCCTGCTTCAAGGAGTGATGTAGGATTCTACATACTGTTGATGCTGCATGATATTAATCTTGATTAATCTTGGATTACTTTAAAGACCCTAAGCTGCGAGAATTATGGTATTTTCCTTACTATGAGTAATGCAGGATTTATAACATCAGCCGCAAGACTTATGGAATTTCAGGGTACGTAGCATTAGCCGCAGTTCGAGCTCAGACTGAACGCTATACAAAGGCCTACTTAGGGAGCACGGTCCAACTGACATGCAGTTGGTTTTATTTTTCGCACGTACAGCCTGATTATAGTGCAAGACTCCACATCCACAGGACCCTATAGTCACGCATAGTAGCTACCGTTATACGAGCCCCGTCGCGGCATAAACTGACCCAGATAGATTGCAGCGGTCTCGAACTTTGGGTTGGCATTGGGGGCTTAGATTGCAGGTTCGCGGTTCGGGGGCTGGTAGACATGGAGTAAGTATAGAAAATCACCCTAAACGTTCAGCGACTAAAGCATCCTTACCGTTACGGATTATGGAGCTTGGGTTTAGGATGAAAGGCTAGTTGCAGGGTTGGTACAGCCACAGAGGTGCACGGAAGCGATAGCGATGCACAAGTGGCAGCCAAGCATCAAGAGCTCCTCGGGAGAATATGGTAGCGTGCAGGCCTAAGATTGCCCCTGCACCCTAGAACACTAAACCCTAAACCCTATAACCCTATAACCCTATGACCCTAAACCCCAGGTTAGGGTTTAGGGTTTAGGGTTTAGGCCCTAGATAATGAATGTTCCTTGGCTTTAGTGACCCAACGGAAATCCTCATGGATTCAGGGAGTCACAGGGAATCCTTGTACTGTAGAGTTTCTGTGCAGTTCTTGTGAGCTGCTTTGCTGTAGGGTTTACGGTTTAGGGTCATAGGTTTATAGGGTTTTAGGGTTTAGGGTTTAGGGCTTGCGCAAATTGAATGTGTGTTGCCTCGTCCTTCTTTGAGGGTGTGGCGTGGTTGACGCAGCAATATTGGAGGCTCCACCCCCCTAAAGTTCGGAGGCCTTTCCGATGGCTTTCCTTTGATAATTTTAAAGCGGGCTTTTGTTGATGCTGTTGATGATTGGTGCTTGAGTTGGTAAGCCATACGCTTTTCAGACAATCCATGCCCTTGCGCCGCCTCTTCTTTTGGTGTAGGTGACTGGACACTGGAAAGCTAAGTCTGCACTGACCTCTTCTGCCTGAGTAATATAGTGGCCTTAATAATTTGATTAGGGTTTGGGGATGCCTTATTATAACTGTACTGACTATAAAGGAGCCCAAAACCTTATTCTAAGTATTGAGGCCCCTATACCAGTGTGTCGGGGTTAGGATCACGGGGGTTTGGAGTTTAGGGCTTCAGGGATGTGATCAGCCGAATGAGGAACTCGTCGCAGCAGTAGGCCAGTTTTGAAAACTGATGCAGAACTAGTTTGGGCTTCGTTGCTTGCGGGTTTAAGTTTAAGGTTTAAGATTACCTGAAGGATCGTGGGACTTGGTGACTGGGGTGATACATAAGGTATCTCTAGTGCTTAATGATTCTTATAACTTATAGCCCCCAGTCTTAAGTATACTTATATTACAGGTACTAAGTACTAATGACTAAGGGTTTAGGGTTTAGGGCCCGGGATCCTCCGCAGTAAAGATCCAGGAAGCGGGCTCAGGGGCAGGGGCTTCAGGCTCAGGAATGTTGCTTTGGATTCTCAGCTGTTTGAGGATCGGGGACTTCTTAACCCTTACCGTCAAAGGACTCGTACGTTGAGGCTTTTGGGCCCAAAGACCCTTTCATGTAAGGTTTTGGGGCTATTTTGATGCTACGGGTAAAAAGAGTTACAGCGTGGCAACTACAAGTAGGGACAGATTTCCCAAAATAAGGTACTTATAAACCCACTTGTAGCTAAAACCTTAAACACTCTGTAACAGCTAGATCAGAAGGGCTGCCGAATCTGACTCCGAATCTTTCTGACTCTGAAACTGTTGGTACCAGTGCTAAACCCTAAACCCTAAACCCTAAACCCTAAGTTTAGGGTTTAGGGTTTAGGGTTTAGGGTTTAGGGTTCCGGTTTAGGATTTCGGTGCCAAGCAGACTTGCCCACCACCACCACCACCACGACCACCACAGAGGTCGGCCTCTGTGGATGCAGTACCACAACTGAACCACCACGGACGACGACGACGACTACTACACTACGATTACTACTACGACTACGACCTACGAGGTCCACGTACAATCCCATTGAAGTATGTAAACCAAGAGCCCTGAAACCCCTGGCCGGTGGATTCAACATCAACGCCATCATCGTTTGCCAGGGCTTAGAGTGCATGTACAAGGCGGGTCTTCATGTGCACGGTGGGCAGCACTGGTCAAGTGGTGCTCACGTGTTGGTTGTGCGGCCACCGGTCAAGTGGCAGATGTCTGCTGGTCAAGCAGGTACTACACCCTGCGTGTCACACACATGCTCACAACAGAACTGCTGGTCAAGCAGGCTTTTGCATTTTCTGTATCTGGCAGTTTGCTAGTTGACACATTTTCATTGTTTGCTGAAGAAGTTTCTGTTGCTGCTACAGTATACTAATTCATATAGCCGTTGATACGACCCCTAATATAGACTGCCACATGGTCCCTAAAGCCTAAACCCTAAATTCCTAAACCCAACCTGGCCACCCCAGGAAATGGTCGTCCTTCAGCAAGGCGGAGAAGTTGGTCCTCCGGCTCAGAGACGCTCTTGCTAGCCCCGACAGCATCCGAAGTAACGTCGATGAGTTGCTTCGGGCTTGCAGTTTTGGGCTTGGGGTTTGGAAACCCCAAACCCTAAACCCTAAACCCTAAACCCTAAACCCTAAAACCCTAAACCCTTTCGGGATTTAGGGTTCCGGGTTTGGGGTCTGGGGTTTCGGGCCGGAGGTCGGAGCACTGCGCGTGAAAGCCGCTGTCATTCTCCACGACCACGAGACAGATCCCCTACGTAGGGGTTTAGGGTTTAGGGTTTAGGGTTTAGGGTTTATAGGGTTTAGGGGGTATACCCTAACCCTATAACCCTATACCACAAGTCGCTCACGGAATGCCAAGAGAGCCCAGTAACCCCGAACTGAGAAACATACCTTATAGATTGTACTATAATCCTGCACCTTTTTTTTAAACCTGCGGTTTTTAGGGATCCTTATGATAGTTTCCTTATAAAATCATAAAAACCCCTACACAGGTAGTAAATTCTGGAAGGTCCAGGTTGAGGCTCCGATAGTTCAAGATGTGTGCCGTAAATGAGGGGGATGTGCGCGGTATTGTGCTCTCTGAGAATCCCTGTAAAACCCTGAAGAGTAGCCTGTCTAGAGCTTTTCTGGGGGTTTCTGGGTTTAGGGTAAAACCCTTAGGAGTAACCCTTATAGAGCCTTTCTGGGGGTTTAGGGTCCAAGTCCGCCTCCTCATCCTCCTCCTCCGAGGTTGTCGCCTGCACCGAGAAGGGCGCGAAGCGCAAGGACCCGACCGGGGATTATAGGTGCTTCCAGGGTCTCCGAAGCGACGTCGTATAGGGGCCTAAAAAATTACCTATACTAAGTTTTATAGTATAATATCATTACCCTAAAGCACTATTCTGATGATTAAGGCCCCTACAGTAAACTGACCAAGGCCGTTGCCGCCTTTGCTGCAATAGCCTTGAATCATGAAGCTAACCTCGCATCCTGTTGCGAAGCGCTTTTGCAGCCTTTGCAGTTTGAAGGCATGTTCCTGTATTGCGTGGTATTGGAGTCTCCGGAAACTGTGTTTAGGAGTTTTAGGGTTGCGGTTTGGAGGTTCGGAGCCTGTTTGAGTTTGAGGACATCTCTTTCGCCACGTGCATCGTCAACTTTGACATTCCGAGGGACGTCGAGAAACTGGGCCGCGTAGAAGCCCAAAACCTTAAACCCCAAATCCTGAAAACCAGAAACCCTAAACCGAATGATCAAGCCTGAGACCAAATGCCTGTAATCCCTGAGCCCTAATCATCCCTAATCCCTAAACCCTAAATCCCTGAGCCCTAATCCCATACTGAGGGTTCAATTCCGGAGCCAAGAGTCTTTGGTGCGCTATGCCCGAAGACTCAACTGTCAACCCCCAAAGTGTTTAAAGGCAGTTTGGGGTTAGGGTTTCGGGTTTAGGGTTTAGGGTTTAAGGGTTAAGGGTTTAGGGTTTAGGGTTTAGGGGATAGGGCTGGGGTCAATGGGGTTTTGGGCCAAGGGGTTAAGGCTTAGGGGCTCGGGGTTTCATGTCCTCTCAACTCTAAACCCTAAACCCTAAACCCTAAACCCTAAACCCTAAACCCTAAACTCAGCTACCTCTTTAGAACGTGGAAGTCCACTGGCGAGGGCTGCGGCACCCGTATTAAACGTACTATGGGGACCCGACTTGGAGGTTCAGGAATAAGTGGGGGAGGGCTTAAGTTTCAGGGCGTTCTCTGTTGCTAAAAAATAGCCAGTGCTTTATGGTTAGAGGATATGGGTGTGTAGCCTAAGTCTGAGAGTCTAAGAGGTGGGAGTTGAAAGCCCTGACCCCATAGCTCTGGGTTGATTGGGGATCTGGGTTCAGATTTTTTCAGTCCCACGGACATGCCCCGGCACCTCGGACTCAGTATTCGAAGCCACTTGAACTTTGACTTGAGCCTTACACATATAGATTTGTTGCATATTCCATATGTATGTATATAATAATAATAATAATAATAATAGAATATATATATATATATATATAGATGTAGATGTAGATATAGATTTAGATATAGATACAGATATACAGATGTACCCTACAACAGGTGAGCCGATAAGTCCTTAGGCCCAGAATCGTGAGGCCCTGACCCCAAAGCCCAAGGCCCAAACCTCTCTAACCTCTACGTGCCTCGAAAACTTGAAAGCAAGAGAGTTGGTTTAGGGTTCAGGGTTTAGTGCCCCTACTTACAAGATCATGGGACGTAGTGCTTAGAGATAAGGTAGGTTAAGGGTTCTTTCAATGGTTCTTTAAAGGGATCTCAGTTTGCGCATTATAGGATCATGCGACTTGGTAGCTAGGGTTACAAATCGAGGTATCTATACTCATAACTACCGCAACCTCAGCACTACATAAGACCTTGCTCACGAAGTCCCTCGAACCCTAAAGACCTAGAGAGCCCTTACAGTACGCGAGTAGAAGCATTACATTTTGCATACAACCCTGAAGCCTAAACCCTCAAAGGAACCTTTAACGGAATCCCTTCATACTTATACCCTAAACCCTAAACCCTAAACCCTAAACCCTAAACCCTAAACCCTAAACCCTAACCCTCAACAGCCCTTTTTAAGAAACCGGGTCTAAGGAAGCTGATCAAACGCTTTGGCCAAGGCTTAGCGCGGACACCTTGTCTGTGCTTTGGGGTTGTCTGTAGGGCTCTTGAGGAGTTTGGGTTTAGGGGTTTATAGGGGTTTAGGGTTTAGAGTTTAGACTTTAGGGTTAAGGGTTTAGGGTTTAGGGTTTAGAGTTTAGGGTTAATAGAAGGGTTTAGCATGTTATGGTTTAGAGGTCTGGTATTTGAGGTTTACGTTTTGGGCACGGGCGGCTGAAGATTGCGAAGGGCTTTGATTGGATCGTTTGGGGTCGAAGGCGTTGTGATTTTTGGATTGCCGGTTTAAGAGTTGGTTTTTGTTTTGCTTTGAGGCTTCGGGTTTTCGACTGCATGCTAGGAGCAATTTAGAGTCTTCCTTTGGTAAGCCCTGTGTTTGCGCGTAGTAGAGACTCCTGCTGCCTTCGCTAAAGGCTTGGGGCTTTAAGGGCTTAGGGTTATGATCCCTAAACGGGGTCGAAACCACAAGTCACGAATGGTTGCAATGGAGCTTCTTCATGAGGGCTGGTTCTCAAATGTTGGTGACAAGTCTCAAGGAGTCCTTGTCCAGCTGGTAGGGGTTTCGGGTTCAGGGTTCGAGTGGTATCCTTGACATGGCGTTGGCACTGGCACTACAGGGTGTCATAGAGGTTCATGTCGTTGCAACCTTAAACCCTAAACCCCTAAACCCTGAACCCCTAAACCCTAAACTCATAAACCCTACAACCCTATAACCTAAACCCTAAACCCTAAACCCCCTAAACCCCCTAAACCCTAAACCCTAAACCCCTAAACCCCTAAACCCTAAACCCCTCAACCCTAAGCCCCCCCATAGCGAGACTTTATGAACTTGGAAGCTTGGGGGCAGGCAACAGCCGCTTGGGTCCAAGCACAGAGATCGTGACCTTCGTGTCCCAGGAGCTTTGATCTGAAGGGTTTTAAGGGGGTTAAGGTTTAGGGTTTAGGGTTTAGGGTTTAGGGTTTAGGGTTTAGGGTTCAGGGTTTAGGGTTTAGGGTTCAGGGTTTAGGGTTTAGGGTTTAGGGAGGGGGGTTAGGGTTTAATGGACCCTATACGTTTTTTTATGATGGTTGTGTAGGGCCTCAGCAAGGCGTGTATCGGGTTATTGAAGTTTCAGGGTTCTAAAGCGTTTCCTGTGCCTTTTTTCAAGCAGGTTTTTGCTGGGCCAGAATTGACCCATAAGGGCCTATATAGGGTTTTCTATTCCTAAATCCTCAACCCTAAACCCTAAACCCTGAAGGTTGGGTTGAGAATTCTAGGGATTTTTTGGACGAGTTGCCTGGATCTCGGAGAGATTCGGGGTCGGGGATTTTGTGTTTAGGATCTAGGGATTGGCGATTGAGGGGATTTCGGGCATAGTCACCGTTTTTTGTTGAGATTCAGGGTTTAAGGGCCTTGGTTTTTGGGTTGTTGGGGCGTTCAGGCCCGATTGCTTTTGTAACATCTAAAAGGCTCCTGATCGCTTGGAACTCTTTTTGTTAGGTCGTTTGTCTAGAAATCATTATTGGCTACCTCTACGGTTTACGTAGGGGTTTAGGGTTCCCAAAACTCTTGCACCCTAAACCTCTAAACCCTAAGCCGTGGTTCTTCTAAGGGGGAAAGGAGACACCAGTCTTTCGTGTTGAGGTCTCCTATCTTACTGAGGGGCACTGAACTCGATGTTAGGTTTAGGGCTTCGGGGTTTAAGAGTTTCGGGCTCAGAGGGTGTAAGGCATTTATTTGCTGTTATTCGGGTTTAGGGGGTTTGGGTGTTGGGGTCCCTAAACCCTAAACCCTAATGGGGTGTTTGACACGGAGAGTCCAGGAGAACTTTGCAGAGGATCGTGCCGAGAGCACCCACGAGGCGCAGAGAAAGACATCTCACTGTGGGCTTACCCATAGGCCCTAAAGTAGTTCCTTTTTGGGGTTCATATTGAGGATCCTATAAGGTAACCCTAAAAAGGAACTACTCTGGGGCCTATGGGTAGATGGGTTTAGGGCTTGGGTAACCTGTAAATGTAAGCTTGCCGGGGGAGCATAGCCGCTGTTCACCTGTAGGTTCTCCAGAAAACCGGACGAGTAAGCAGACAAGGCAGCAGAAGACAACTAGCACTTGAAGCATCATTCGCGACAGCAACAGGAAAATAGATACATGCGAAGATGTGAGGTGCGTCGTAGATTCCCAAGGTTACAGCCTCAAACCATAAACCCACTACATCCCCAAAGGTCCTACGGGACAGCGCTGCCTCGCAGAACACGCCCTAAACCCCTACAAGCCCTAAACCCTCTACCCTAAACCCCCAACCCTGCAATTTAAGCCCAAGCCCTGGAGTAGGAGCGTTTAGGGACCCTAAACCCTTAACCCTAAACCCTAAACCCTAAACCCAAAGCCATGAATCCTAAAGTCTCCTGAATGGGTTCTTGTCGCCTTGAATCGACTCCGATACCACTTCATTGCCAAAAATGAAGGAATCCTCAAGTATCCCCTCTAAGCCTTAAGCATCCCAAACCGTAAACTCCAAGCCCTATATGTTAAGGAATATCCCCGCATAATTCTGGTCTCCGGCGCTGTTTGGGCAGGGTTGGTCCATCCTTTCCCTGTCCCCTTGTAGGTCTAGGGTTTAGGGTTTAGGGTGTGCTGCTACTGGGCTCTCAAAAACTATGCTCAACACCTGTTGTTGGTTTTGGTGTAGGGCTGGTGGGTTGATTCCGGGTTGATATGGCTTGGCAGTGTTCTGATAGTTTGGACTTTTACATGATTGGGCAGTGTAAAGTAGCCGTGTGTGCGTGTGTACATCTATGTATACATACGAACACATACATACATACATACATACATACATACATACATACATACATACATACACACATACATACATGCATACATACTCTAAACCCTAAACCCTACTACCTAAACCGTGTACAACCTATACCCTAAACCCTATACCTTAAACCATGTTACCTATACCCTATACCCTGAACCGTATTACCTAATCCCTAAACCCTATACCCTATTACCTAAACCCTGTCCCCTAAACCCTAAACCGCTATGAATCAGGCCCCTATATTTCTGGGCTTTGTCCCCGAAGCTGAATTGTAGGAGAGCTCGGGGTTCAGAGAAGCTCTGTGACTTTCAAAGGGTTCTGAGGGTTTAGGGTTTAGGTTTTAGGGTGTCTTCTTGCGCAGTGGCCGATAGTCCATGCTGAGATGGCGCCACCTCACACCAGGGTTTGTGGGTGG
>CAJNDV010033011.1:0-37412 GCA_905221635.1 Symbiodinium sp. CCMP2456
TGACTCTATGTACTTGACTCCACGCACTGCCCTCTAAGACTTTATACACTCGACCCCGTGACGTTACATAGTCTCCAATTACATAGCTCCAAAACTCATGGCTAATGATGCTTTCGGGCCACTCGTCTTCTAGTGTTGTATACTGTGCTATATTTCATGGTTTGTTAAGCCATGATCTGTTCTGTTATATGGTAACATATTAACCATAGAATCTTGGATGTATCTGAAACCCAGAGCCGTCAATGAGCCTCGAAGCCCAAGCTCCCAAGAGCTCCAGAGAGGCCAAAACGTTTTCGGCTGGAAGCCTGCTTCAAACAAGCGAGTCCCTTGCGGCGCCTTGGTTCAGAAATGCATTTTTCTGCGGAAGAGCTTCGCATGGGCTGGAGCTACAACCTCGGCCGGCTTCAGAAGGCAAGTAGGGGCATTTTGCCGCAGGAAGCCACCGTGAGTACGACGGCGAGCCTGCTTCAAGCCAATGACTCGCTCATGGTGTCTTGGTTGCAGCACGCCAGGGTCGAAGATTAGCATGTCGGTTGGAAGAGGGATTTGCCAATCTTGTCATCAAAGATACGGCCCAAGTCTGCAGAAGATGTAGTTTCTTCCACGGCGCGAAGCCCTGGCCGTATCAAAGCAGGATAGCCAGGAGGCTCCTTTAGAAAATTATGGGTGTGACGGGCCTGTGTGGACAGCAGTGAATTCTCCTGCAATGTGTGCGACGGGCTTTGGACGACCCCGATAAACGCGTACCGCCCGGCCAAAAACTAGCCAAAATGCGAGCAGCACGCTGTGGCCCTAGACCGTAACCCCAATGCTCAAGCTGCCTGACAGCACTAGCATAAGCATCCCCAGGTGGTTCGATAGCTTTTCAGGTAGATTTCCTTCATAAAATGGTCTGGTGATTCGGTAGCTTTCCAAACGGAGCGAGGAGGTCCACAGCTTGCTTTTCGCATGGCGCAGGAATCCGCTTCGAGTGCCACGGCCAGCCTGCTCCAATCCAACGAGTCACTCATGGTGTCTTGCTTGCACAGCCTCAAAACTTGAAGAGCAGCATAGTTTCGAAAGACTGTTGGGTTCGTATTCTCCCTCTCGCCGCCGCATCTCTGGAGTGCTTCTTGCGCGTTGAGGGCTTTTGACTCTGTGCACAGTACTGACTGATGCGGGTCTCCGCTGGAAACAAGAGCCTCGCATCGGCATGGAGCCTGAGCGACAGTCTTAGCCAGAGCACAGCCTGTATTGTACAAAGTGTGATTTCTGTCGGGCGCCTTGAATCTGGCCCGTGTCGCAGGATGTCCGATTGATAGGCATGATGCAGGAGAACGAGTACGACATGGTGGGAGAGCACTGCATCCTGATTAATACCTCTCAGTCGTGGTTTTATACCGACCTGCAAGGCTATCCAACTGAAGGGTCCTGTAAGTCAACAAGCATCCTTGAAATCACACGCAACCCTCAGCCGACGCCTAAACCCTCAAGCTTTACATCATCTTTACCGGAGATGCAGGTGGACTGCTTCGAGGCCAATTCCTACTATACGCCCCAAGACATTCCTGGCCATGGTGGGAAGCCCAAGATTTAGTGTCTCAGGCCTTTTTCAGACAAGCGTTTGGAAGGCAGCGTTTCAGGCTCAGCCTTTGGGCTGAGGGTAGTGACGGGTAGTGGCTGAAGTTCCGCACTGTTCGAAGTTTTCAGTTCCTGGCCCTATCAAGGTATAGTTGCACTCGAACCTTTGCAGCACAACTACACCTCATCCAACATACGAATCTTCCTAGCCTCGGCATTGCTTTGCGGGCTTTGAGACCCGCGGGTTGGACATCCTTCAGACCCTTCTCTGAAGACCGGCTGAATGAATCTGAATGAACCTGGTGCCAAGGCTCGGGCCCACCCATTTCAGTAACAGGAATAGTAGATAGTAAGGGGAATGGCAATAATTAGTAGTAATAATCATAATAACAGAGCTTCCATATCTTACGAAGCCTCGGCTCTCCAACTTCATCCCTGCCATCAAATGTTACCCCGGCCTGCTTCCCACAGCTGCCCGAGAAGCGGCAGAGGTCGGTCGTTCGCACACACCCCGCAAGAATGCCAGAGAAGAGCCGTGGCTCAAATTTCCATAGCTTGTCGCCTTTTCCCCTGCTTTAACACCGCATTCATGGTTTCCCTGTGCGTTCGGCAATGTTCCCATGCAGCTGTTTCATACAGCCGCGATAGCCTCCGATGACTTCGTGAAGTACAACTCTACAGACACTGAGAAACACCAGTTGTTCTGCAATCACTGTGTGTCTCCAGTTTCTGTGGAAACTATCAGGATCACGGTAACAACCAGGACTTTGGAAGTTGCGCCGTCGTTTGCAATCTGTTGACAACTTGTTCGGTCCGTAGGAAGTTGGTTGAGCAGCCTGCGTGCGGGCAGCTGCGTGTTCTCTTCCTTTTTTTGATCGGTCGTAGTGAGAGCTCTTCCCATGCGCCGTCGAGGGCCGATAGAAGATGCAAGTTGCACCACAATCTTGTGACAAGGACCTTCACCTTCCTATCGGTGTGAATCTAAGGATGTGCACAGGTGGCCGGCTGTGCTCATTTCAGCCGCTGGCCGAGTCTCGGAGAGAAAGCGAGCTCAAAAAACGAGGTCAAGGTCTAAAAGAAGCTGAGTCTTCTGCAATGAATGGGCCCCAGGTTTGAGGGGACTGCTGCGAAACAGTAACTATATGTGGGATGGCCCATCGGAAGGTTGAATCCTGTTGAATCTAGAATCTAGAACGACTCCCAACTGCTTTCGGGCTTCCACCCGCACGGCAGCTTCAGCCCAGGGATGGTGGTTGCCATATACAAAACGGCTCCCCGGCCTCGCATGCCTTCACTTCTGGCCGAATGCTATTGTGACTCTTGTACCTTTGGGTCTCTCCTGGGTGTTTCGTGCAGACTCTGCGTGGGCTTTGAGAGGCTTCGGCGACTCAAGGATCGGGATGCTTCGGATGTGGGGTTTAGATCGAGGTGCTGGTGCTGCTAGTCGTCGTCCTAGCAGCAGTGCTGGCGACTAGACATTTTACCAGACAAAGGTTTGCAGACAATAAGCTGTCGAGGGATTGGAAGGCAATCGTGGACACACACACACACACACCTAGCTGTCTATCTGTCTATCTATCTATGTATCTGTACAGATAGGTAGATATAGATATAGATACGTAGAGATATAGATATGTGTATATATATATATATATATAGATAGTCATACGTGTATTCAGTCATCTTTATATCCCAGAAGACGAAGTACGACAGTGACATTCCGAAGCCACATATCAGCAAACTACAGCAAGACAAACCACATCCCAGTGCAGGCTAGGGTAACCATCAGCCCAGCTGGGCCGAGGCGCGGCGACCAAAGTCCATCATCACGGCATCACAGCAGGCCCACCCATATGTCCGGAGGCCAGCTTCGCCGAGCCTTTTTCCTTTCAGTGGTCCTCTCTCGCTTTTCCAGGGCTGTGCGGTACCCCACACGCAGCACACGACGGTGTGCACGGGCCAATCCATGCTCGCAACATGTATTCCCCACTGGAAATGCACGTTTGAAGTTTAATCCCAACCTGCCAATCCGAGAAACGAGCCCTCCTAAATCGCGGAGGGCCTCGGGCCCAGTTGCAGGAAGGTCGGAAGACGCTTCAACTGCCACGATCCCATGCGAATCAGCGTCATGTGGATTTGGTGAGCCTTGCAGGTGTCCCCATTGTGCTGTGTGTTGCCCCCGTGTTGCGGGTGTGACAAGGCTTACAAAACAGCCACAAAAAAAGAGGGGAAGACCTCAAGGTGGCTGGCCTGTGGAGCCGACAGCCGATGGCGGCGGCGAGCAACAAGACGCCGAGCTGGTCAGGTTTTCAGGATTCAGGAGTGTGTGTAGACATGAAACACGTGTTCAGGTATGGTGGGCTGAAAAGGAAGCAGTCAAGTTTAAAGTCCGGGAACTGGCCAGCCAAGGAGGGTTCAGTTTGGAGATCGCGTGATCCAGATTGGCCAGTGGCGACTGGGTGATGTGGATGGGAATCATTTCTCCATCTCCCATTCAAGCCTGAAGACCCTGGTCATCTATCGATCCAACAGCGCCGATGATCCACATCCCGTGTTTAGCGGGCAATTCCCAAATTGGGGTCTCTGGGGGGGTTTGGCGCCCTCCCGGAATCCCCCGATGGATCAATCCATGGGGGTCAGCTTTGGTGACCGCTTCGTCCAGATCGGGAACTTCCGGCTCGGGGACGTGGATGGCAAGCACTTCTCCGTGGCGCACGCTCAAACCGGCAAGACCCTCATGGTCTTCCAGAGCGACGGCAACCAGGGACATCACCCGGGCCCTCGCGATGATTTCACGACCCTGGGCCGACAGATGGAGCAGTGCCAGGCGGGGGGGGCCCCCGAAAAACTCTAATATAGAAGCCCCAAAATAGTAAGTACCTATACTATTTCGGGAGGTTCCGACATGATACTTTTAGTATATAATATACCCCAAAACCCTACAATGGGACCCCAAACCCCTAGGAGGGCAGGGAGGGAGAGATTTTTTGGGAGCCCGCAGCCCGCTGTGTTTTGGAGGAGATGGAGCCGTGAAAGGTCTCGGTCTCTGAGCTGCGTGGAAAGTGATCGACGTGGGATTCTGTTTTTGGAGTTTCTTCTGTTGCAGCTTGCACGTGTTCTAGCGATTCTAGTGTCCTTGATCGGATCCTTCAGGATTCTGCATCAATACATGTAGTTTCAGCCGGTCGTCGCGTCTGGGTTGAGCTACCCCATGCGACATCTCACGCACGGCCGTACGGCCACAAGCTGGCCACAAGCGATGGCTTTGCAGTGAACGTGCGAAGGTGGCGAAAAGGGATATATAGCTCCTGTAGAGGCAACGAGGTCGAAGTCCGTGAGGCACCTAGACCCTGGTCCTCCAATGTGACGCTTTGAAGCTCGTGTTTTAGCTGGAGTCTTGGTACGCAAGCAGTGCAAGAAGGTCATAAATGGGTCATGGCTCCATGTTGTCTTTTTCTCATCTATACTTCGCCATCCTCCGCACTCACTGACATGCTATCACAAGCTAGTGTGCAAGTATGGCGCAGCGTAGACGTCGAACTGCGCGATGATTTCAGAGCATGTGATGCCTGGGCTCTAGGGGGTAGCCCCCGGACGGTTCATGGTCGTTTGCACTTCGGAACATGCACTGACGGGTTCCTCCCTTTCGAAAGAGGCCACCACCTTGAACCATCCGTCACCCAACATCCCTTCGAACGCTTCGTCATAAACCAGCTCGGCACCCAATCCCAAACCACGTGCACTCATCTTCCAAGAAAGCCGGAATCCACGAGCAAAAAATCCCACAAATCACAAGCGGTCAAAGCCAGCCTTTAAGCTCCAGGCCCTAAACTTCGGATCCCTAAAGCCAGACTCCCCGAAGACCCCGAAGCTACACCCAAACACCCCCCTTAATCTCAACAGAGTCGCAACACGTTCTGAGCTCCCCATGTCGCTGCACGGCAAGCGCATCGTCTTCACTGGCACCTTGTCCATGACGCGCAAAGAAGCCACCAAGTTGGCTTCCGAAGCAGGCTCCACATCGGGTTTTCTATATATGCGGGCGTTCACTAGGGTTTAGGGTGAGGCTCCTTAAAACAACCTGGCGCCAAGTGTTTAGGGTACCCCAAAAGGGACCTTGATTCTGACAACATTCTAGTGACGGGTTTCATGCGCCGCCTCAGGGCTCGCGGGAGAGGGGTGAGGGGTCTTCCAGGTTCAGGTGAGCTTTGGTTCGGTGCAGGTGCCTCGTCTCATATTGTCACCGGGTTTGTGATCTTATCGGTGTCATCTGCCTCCGACTCCTTTACACTGTGAGCTCATGGATATCGCATATTGGCCCGTTTCCTCGAAGAGGCTTTCCCCATACCCAGTTTGTAGAGACGATTCTTGCAGCCAAGCCCGACCTTTTACAGACAAGCAGTTTTGCGCTTGAAGAGCCCCGGAAGACTCGGAAACTTCGAAGCTCCAGAGTGGGCCAGGCGCCCTGGTCACCGGAAGCATTTCGAAAAGCACAGATATCATCGCGCCTCGGCCTTTGCAGGCTTTCTGCCCCACCTTTGATGGCCTTCTTCTCTCCAGCTCTCGGCAGCTTCTCAGCTCTCCCTTGCCGCCCCTCTACTTTCGCTTGAGGAATCTGCGGAGCGGTGAGTTGGTGACAGCTCTTGGGGTGTCTGAAGTCTGAGGTTGCAGAGAGCGACGCCGCAAACACAACCAAAGTGCTGAGTGCGAAGGCCTTCGGCACGGAGATCTGGAGCGAGAAGGACACGAAGCTTTAAATCGAGATCGCGGTTCCCTACACCCTATACGCATGCTGTTAAACCATTTTGTTTCAATGGACACCGTCGACACCGTAGGACAGCGCTCTGGGGCAATGGTTCCTAGCGCATCCTGACAGTGTCACATCCCTATCGTACCTAGGTCAAACCAGCTACCTGCCTAATCCTGGCCGCAGCTCCACGACACACGCAGCCAAAGGTTTTCCAGAATCTGCGTCACATGGATCTTCTTCAGCGTCTTCGCGGTCACGCTTATCTCTCCTGTCTTCCGTGTTTTGAATCCTGCTCAACCTCGTCCTTCACATATTGTCCATCTCAGCATCCAGACCCTTCCCATCCTTGTCATAGGGCCGTGGGGATTGAAATGAAGGGCCACAGTCCTCTCAGCAGAGTGGATGAGTGGCGGCACTTTCTGCTGTTCGATTTGCTTAAAGAGGATGGTTATTGCATGGTGTTGAATGCTATTGCGATTGAAGGCATCAGAAACTGTGGCGGGTCCGCCTTCGACCCCAACTTTGAACAAGAAGCAGAGTCTGGAGGGCGTATCTCTCTCTCTCCCAACCTTTGCTTTGCATGCTGGAAGCCTTCGTCGCCACGAAGATGCACCCAAAAAGCATGGCCCCAAGTCCTAAATCGCCCCCAAAAACCCTAAAGGCCCTAAAGTGCCTAAACCCCACGAAAGGCCCCAACTCTTAAATCTTCCGCACAGGATTTCTCGAAGGCCCTGAAGGCCAAGCCGAAAGCCAAGGCCAAAGCCAAGGCCAGGTTTGCCGAAAGGCTCTTTTTAGGGTTTAGGGTTTAGGGTTTAGGGTTTAGGCTCTGTCATATGCTGGAGTCTCTAACCTTATCTAAATCTAGTCTAATATAGTATTCTAACCTCGTCTAAATCTAATCTAGTCTAGTCTAATCTAATCTAATCTAATCTAATCTAATCTAATCTAATCTAGTCTAGTTTAATCTAATCTAACACAATAAATTTCATTCACCATGATGTAGTCTAATAGAAGGGAATGTAACCTAACTGATCATAATGTACTCTAATCTAGTCGAATATGATACAATGTACTAGAATGTAATGTTCAGACGAGAATTTTGGGGCCCGGTCGCTGGCACAGCTTGTTTCCGGATCATGTGGTTACGGTCCACCGGTTGATTGAGATCCGCAAATGCCCACATTACTACACCGAAGCCCGTTCTCGAAGCGAGCATAGCTGCAAGCGCTGTCCCCGAACAGTTCAGGATGCGTGCGCGGTCCAGTCTCTGAACCCCTCAAGCCCGGACCCAAACTGTCGAGGCCAAGGGACGAAGCCCAAAAGCGGCCGCCGTGCCAGCGGTAAAGAGCCAGCATTTGTCCCACGGCTTTTGGCAGGGTCGCTTGAGGTTTCTGTGCCTGAGGTGGCCTGTGGTGGGGTTGCCGAAGCAGCGCTCGGGTCTGGCCCCAAGGTTCTTGGACCACGCGAAGAACAAGGAGTTCGACAAAGTCATGAAGTTGGTGAAGGAGAATGCCGGCTATGTCACCGGACTCAGCGAGAGCCTTGCAATCAACTCCCAAAACCCACGCACATTGCGACCCCTCGTGCTGGAAGAACGGAGGGCAAAGAAGCTTGAGAGTGCACAGCAGAAGAAAGCCAGTGTAAGCCTATAAAAAATGCCGGAAGCTTACAGGTCAACGTCCAGCCGGCAGGCCGCTGGACGGCCCTGCATCAGGCGGCGGAGGCAGCGATGCGGGTCGCCCTGTGCAGATCCGGTTTTCTCGTGGTATCGGGTGGAGTCAGTAGCGCTGCGTTTCGAGATCAGTGAGGTTAGGGAAATAGGGCGATCACGAGGCCCTCACATCCCGACGCTTTGAAGCATCCGCTCGGAATCCCCAGATTGCCAGATCCTGCTGCAGAAGCCGGGAGCAGTGACTGCACGCCTTTGTGCATCGTTGAGGCCGGAGACAAGAAGGTCGTGAAGTTTCTGTTGGATCACAAGGCGTCTCGACCGTCAGACCTTGCTTCGGGTTCAAGATTGGCTGATAGCAGTTTATCGGGGGAGTGGCTTGCTGCTGTCTTTGTGAACCCCAGCCGGAATAGTGTCGTGTGAACGACTTCCATGCAAGGTGAAGCCGATAGAGTCCTAGAGCGTATGGACGCCGATTCCTCTGCTTTGGGGTAAAGTCCGGGTAAAGGCCTTATGACGACACAAAGCCTCTGAAGCACAAGACTTGTCCGATCACGGAAGAGAAAGCATAGGACCCGTTTAAGCATCCCAGCCGAGGCCGATGTCACCCTCCAGACCAACGACGGCCAGACGCCCGTCGACGTGGCCAAAGCCAGCGTGAAAGACCTGCTGAAGGCGCGCCTGCAAGCCGCCTGCAGCCTCCGGGATTCGAAGCGAAGCTCCCTCTTGGGACTTTAAGCCTAGGATCCGGACTCTCCGAAATTCAGTCTGAACTGGAAGTGCAGGTGCCGGGAAAGCGCAAAGCAGCTGCTGCCGGCCTCGAGAAGTCCACGGACTGCAGGCACCAGCGCTGCAGCTGCGGGCGGCGGGCACGATTGAGGCTAGAAACCAGCCCGAGCTCCCAAAATCGACCTCAGGTTGCATCTCTTTGAGCCCATGTCGGCAACCGAGCTTGCAGTGGCGTGGCCGGATCTTCCGTTCCGTTTTCTTGTTGACCTGATGACCCCTTCGGCCTGAAGTTTGCTTCAAGCGATGCCACCGAAGGAACCGGTGAACAAGTCCAGAAAAAGCAACAGCTTAAAGTATGGCAAATAGCACGGCAGATGATACATCGACAATCCGTCACCACTGCCGCTCAAGCTCAGGAGAAGCAAGGTGGGTGGTTTGCCGGTGACGACGACTCTTCGTTCTGCGAAGAAGGCAGGATGCGTTTTGAAAGAAAGCCGAGGTTACAGAGGTTTGATGCAACTCTTTATTAAGCAAATGTTTTGGAAGTCCAGACACCTCCAAAAGAGGCGTGCAGCACCTGCACATGAAGACTGCCCCAGCGGAGGCGAAGAGCATAGCACAGGACAGGACAAGGGAAAGCCCGGGGGAAGTTCAGAGCATCTAGGCTTTCGGACTGGAGGTCCCCAGATCTTACAAGCCGCCCACCCGATTCAGGGACTTGGGGGGCACAAAGCGGCTTCTGTTGGCGACCGGGCCTTGAAGGTAAAGTCTGACACTCAGCGGTCATGTAGACCCCCCCGGTCTCAATGGGGGAGTAGATATTCTGGGATCTACATGATTTGCTGGAAATTCGGGTGATAGATAATTATTCGTTCTCTATCTGTGGACAAGCTAGGGTAAAGCAATGAATTGGCAACAAAGCACATCTTCTGCCAGCTGCTTCCTTTTCCAAAGAGCTTGCGATCACCTGTCATTGCTTTCATTGAGGATGCTCATGATGCTGGCTCCTACGTGAGGTCGCGGGTTGGAAGCTTCTGCGCCCATCCACCGTCCGGAATTCCGGTGGCTCACCCTTTTCGTCCCCAAGGCCTAGTCGACAGCCCGTCGTTACCACTGCAACTTCCAACGAGAGCCGGTCTTGGCAAGCCCACACCCAGACCAGCCGCTGCGCTCGCGGGCTCGGGACCCTACCTCTTCGGGGAAACGGCCGCACAACCAAAAAATCGTTTGCAAATCCTCAAAAGAGCCTCGCCGTCTGCCGCTCTAAAGGATCTTCAGAAGGCTGTGAAGGGAGCGTATATGGCCGCTGGCGAGTCCGACTGCGCGCCCATGGCCGCTGGCCTTCTGGGAGGAACTTGGAGTTGGGTCGCTTAGGCGCTGTATGGGGCCGTATTAGGGGTTTAGGGTTTAGGGTTTAGGGTTTGGATGCGATCTTGGATGCTATCCTCGTGGACCGCTTGAAATCTGATATGAATCAGCCAAAACCGCCAAGCCTTCGCATTCCGGAGCCCTGCAAACTCCAAATCCTCAATCCCTTGCAGGACTCGCACGAGACTCTTCAAAGGCTCTAACTTCAAGGCTTGCGTGTTTAAGTTTTTGCCCTTTTCCGAGGTCATCGTAATCTCCAACGCCGGCGAGTTCACGGCCTCGGATGCCATCCTCAAGTGGCTCGGCAGTTCAGGCGTCGGGGTCTTAGGCGTTGGATGGCCGGTGTTTCGATTTTTGCAATCCCAGGTTGG
Source organism: Symbiodinium sp. CCMP2456 (assembly GCA_905221635.1). Taxonomy (NCBI): domain Eukaryota; class Dinophyceae; order Suessiales; family Symbiodiniaceae; genus Symbiodinium; species Symbiodinium sp. CCMP2456. The sequence continues at coordinate 10,448 of CAJNDV010033011.1, forward strand.
AACCTCAGAGCCACCCCGGGTGCTTAGGTTTTATTCTGGACGCCACAAACCCCAACAATTCAGAGGGAGGTTCTATTGCCCAGACTAGCTTTGAAGCCCTGACTTCAGGGCTTTGGCCGTGCTCGAAGACGTAGACGGCGAGATGCTACACACCAAGGCGCGGCCAGCTGAACCCTGGCCCTCCGTCAAACCGAAACTCACGGTCCTGTGAAGCCGACAGCATTGGGTTTAGGATGGTTTAGGGTTTAGTAGGAAGCTCATCTTAGCACCTCAGTGTGACAGAAGGGCAGAGAGATGGCTGCAAGATCTCCACCACGCTGGGTCTCACCGATGCTCAAAGAATCAGATGCGAAGCCAAGCCGCTAGGCTGCGGCTAGGCCTGCTAGGCTTTCTTGAGCCGAGAGGTGACGTTCGCGCACTGCGACTTCGGGGAGATGGAGATCTTTTGCAACAACGACGGGGATGAGGACGAGGAGACAGGGCGGACGGCCTGAAGTTGTAGGATGTAGGGGGGGTTGGGTTTGAGGGACTGGACATCTACGAGCTCCATCATATTCACCCTATGATTGCTTCTGCACGAATCACAACCCCCGAGTTGAAGGTTTCCTAGGCCCCAAACCCCGAGTCCCAAAGACGACGTCTACAGACTCCGTGGAACCGCAAAAGTGAGAATGTCAGGGTTCGTAGGCAACTCATCGGCAAAGAAAGCAGATCTTCAAAAGGGTCAAATGGCAATGAGATCGAGCTTGGTTCAAGTGGTTTCGGCCGAGGGGCTTTGCCAATAGGCGGATAAACGAATGTCTTCGATGCAGTAGCTGATATGACCAACGCTTCGTGAGCTTCTTGGTCGGACTGCAAGCCATTTGGTTTCGAGTGAAGGCCGTTCACAAGCCCGCTTCCATCGCAAACAGGGCGGTTTCCGGTTTCTGTTCTCTAAAGTTCCCTAAAGTCTCTGGAGAGAGACCAGAGGCTGCAGCACGGATAGGGCCAGGCCGGCCAGGCCAGCTGCAAGCCTGTCTGTCGACCGACCGTGAGAAGTTCGGGGCCGAGGATCCAACTGCAGGCCTTTTTGAGCGAAGCCAAGAGGTTCAGCGTAGGGATTGCTCGGTCTGGTGCCAGAACACTCCTGTCTCGTCTGGCGAGGAGGAAGAGGAGGACGAACACACCAAGAAGTTGAAGAAGCTGTCTCCGATGTTTATGGTTTCTGGTGTAGGGATTCCGATAGCGACGTTTGAAGCCGCGGTTTTGCCTAAGCCGCAGGTTCGAAATTTCAGATGCCAGTCTCAACAGCCGGGGGTTCAGGACTCTCGAGAGCTTATAAGGGAATCTCGTCTTTTTCCTGGGTGTCATGGGATCAGTGTCGGATTGCTGGGGCCATGCTTGAGGCTTTGTTTTTCAGAACCCTAAACCCTAAATAACCCTAAACCGAAAGAGCTTAAGGAAAGCCACCAAGATCATGGCCAAGAGCCTGACGGACTGCGACTGGCCTGAGAAAAAGCGGAGGAGGGGGGGGGAAGATCCGAGTTTTGAGCAGCTTGGGTCGAGAGAAGCCAGAGCAGACTTTAATGTATATTGCCTAACTAACTCTACTCTAAAGGGCCCAAGAACCCTGTTGAAATAATTAAAGCCCCTAAAACCCTAAACCCTGAACCCTAAACCCTAACTATACTATACTATAAAGGGCCGCAGAACCCTGTTGAAATAATCAAAAGGCCCCTATTTTTCTGGCTTTTCGACGAGGCTTCCACCTGAACTTCGAGGATGGCATCATCTGCGCGCCCCAGGCATGGAACTTTTGGGGCGGGAGTGTTTGGGGTTTAGGGCTTTAGGGCTTTCGGGTTTAGGGTTTAGGGTTTAGGGTTTAGGGTTTAGGGCTTTCGGGTTTAGGGTTTAGGGGCTTCTCTCAGAGGCCTTTTTGTGGTCGACTTTGGGTTTTTCGACTCACTTCCGAGTTTCTTGGAAGTCTCGGAAATCCATGGTGAGAGGCTTTTTTCAAGTTTTAGGACACCGGATACCCCCATCCCGGGCCCACTCCAGAAGATCCCTGCAAGATCCTCACGCTCTCTTGGTAGGTCTGGGGTGGCTGGACCGAGGACCAGAAGCACATCGTTGGAATTCTCGGCATGCGAGTGTGGACCTGAAACTCTCAGCCTCAAACCCTCTCAAACCCGTTCATTCTCGCAGGCGTCCGGAGCCTTTGCTGTTTCAATTTTCCGCACGTCAGCATTCCTTCGTGACGGTGCTCTCGGCTTCTCCCAAACACTCAGCCCTGCACTGCAGAGGTTTCCACAAACTTTACTGTAGCACAGGCCTGCATGCAACGCTCACGAAGGATTGTATTGGCAAGCAGGCTGTCGATTTAAGCCACGAGGCGGCAACGCTGCTTTGTGTCTTCAGCACCCGAAGACGCAGAAGTCGCCCTAGACAACAGTTCCAGCTCAAGCCCTCAAAGTATGTGACCGAGTCGTACGTCACCAAAGCAGCCATCAGCAGTAAGCAGAATTCTGCCAGGTTCTGGTGCATTCGTTTTAAGTTCGCACCCGGGCAGCGAGAACAATCTGAAGACAATGGCGCAGCTCAGGGATCACGGCTTTCAGCTTTGGAGTTAGATTGAGAAGGTTCGGGCTCAAGTTCTGTATTTGAGGGACCTTGTTGCAAGCTGTTGCCATGGGCTGGCAGGCCCAATCAGATACAAAATTCCCGTCTGAGATCCCGCGCAATATGGAGGGTGAGGAGAGGGGGCACACCTGCGAGGCTTTGGGGACATGTCTTACAGTGAAGCCCGTGCCGGATTGATAGGGCTGGCAGGTTAAGCCTGCCAGCCGCCAGCACGAGATGACACTCGTTGAAGATCGTTTGCCAGATGGAGGAGTATTGTACTCGAAAGCGGAAAAGTAGAGTTCCGGGTGCCAACACCTCTTCGTCGCAACAACAAGCCTGTCGTCAACAAGTGCCATACCGTCATTTGATTTGTTTGTGGGACATGATATGATCATATCATGTTGGGTTGACCGCTGCAATCCCCTCGAGTTATGCAACACACGTTTGTGCCGTTGCTGCATTGCAGGAAAGAGAAAGGCATCGCCTTCATCGCTTGTTGCTCAAAAGGAAGCTGCATCAACGCTGCGGAGCACAGGGATCGAGACAGGCAGAGAAGCTCACAGCAATTCATTCTGAAGATGGGGAAAAGTCGAACTCCAAAGGACCAGCATGATTGTAGGACTGTAGGACCGCCTCCAGACATGACAACATGGCCATGGCGACTTCTGTTCTTCCTGGTTATAGGATGCAGCGGGGAGCTATGCTTGCTGCAGGGCATCCCTTCCAGTCAGCGTGCGTACGTTTTGAACGGCGCAGCCGAGAACGTGGCAATTAAGCTGATGGTGTTCAACTGGCGCGCAGCCGAGCTCTTGTCCACGATAGCCAAGCTCCTGATAGAAGAGGTGCTCGGATACCATGCTGTGTTCGACGATACCCGTCCGATAGCGAATATAGAAGTCGTACAGGGTTTGGCTGGATGCTCAGACATAGACTGCAACGAGACGCAGAAGGACAAGCACGTGGCTCTTGATGTTTGGTTGGGGTCAGCTGGCGCTGATGTGGAGCTTTTCATGCAGCGTCATCCGGCAACTGCTCCCGAAGACCTCGGGTCCATTGGCTATGCAGGCCGTGTCGCTTCATGTTAGGGGGACGGACAGTTTGGAGGTCTTCGGGATCCGTTTTGTTTTTTGCAGGTGAAGAAGCTCTGTGCATCACCGGGAAGCTCCTAGACGAAGCCTACGAGGTTTCTGGTTTTTCGCTGGACTTCTACCGCTCTTACAACATGTCTCACTACCGTGCAGCGCAGCATCTCGCCTTGCAGCCATCCCTTATGCTGGTAGGAATCCTCCCTCGTTTATGGAAATTGTGACGAGACGAGGCACTTCGACCAGTTGAGCGACTTGCCCGCCCAGGATCTGTTCCAGTGCAACTTGGCCTGGCATGGTTGATGATTCATTTTTTGAAATCCTCGGACGAGTAGCCGCCTGGATTCACGAGCCGTGAACCTTTTCCGAACAGCCGCCGCTTTGTTTAGAGCCGTGTAAACTTGTTTCAATCAACGTTGTGTCATCAATGTACATTCATTCCAAAGCCCAGCATGCGATTTCTGTATGTAGAGCTTGCCGCAGCTTGCTTGTCAAATGTCAACATGCCGCAACTTTACAGCATTGACAGCATTCGGAGCTGCTGAATAGTAAAGAAATGCAGTCATTTTATTGCATCTCGAGCGGCGGAAAGTCTGCAGTTGACAACATTTGCACAGGGCTGGAAGCTTCTGAAGAATCGGACACATTCTAAACGACAGCAATCGGAGCTTGTAAATAGCCAAAATGCAGTTATTTATAACCTTTCACGCTCTTGAACCGCCAGGAATGCTGCAATTAACAGGCCTTGGAACAGTCGCGCAGGCTGCAATTTACAGCACTTGCAACAAGCAAGGAGAGCCGGCGTTAGCACAGGAAACGGGAGTGCGGCGGCGTTAGGAACAAAAGCCGTTGGCCTTCAAACAAGTCGTGCTGATAACCAAACCCTAAACCCTAAACCCTATAAGCCCTAAACCCCAAGAAGGGATCCTTGCGACCTCTGAGGCGATGAAGCAGGAGTCATTTGGACGGATCCTTCTTACATGGCTGACTATGCCCGCTGGTCAGGCAAGGATCAAAACGTTGCTGTAATATGCGATAATATCTTGAACAAGACTGTACCGCACATCATATTTTCATGTGCATACATATATATATATATATATACATACATACATACATACATACATACACACACATAGAATGTTTGATAAGATTAGTTCACGGGTGCTGTGTTTCTCTTAGCTCATAGCTTTGCCGAGAGACCCAAGAGAGCGGGATTGCTCTGCTACTGGCCGGAGCAGTAAGGGTTTAACGCCGAAGGATGTAAGCATGTAGAGCAAGACTCATAATAGCCCTCAGGGGTACACTTTCTAGGGAGAGCAAGCGGGAGCGGGGGTGGGGGCCAGGCGACCTGGCCGGCCTCGTCGAAGTAGGTGGAGGACCCTTGGTTCAGGTATGTGCCGGAAGCTTTCAAGGCAGCTCATGGACCAAGAGGTCCTTCAGGGTCATAAGAGAAGCTGTTACTGAAGAGCATCTGAGGATACCGTGCCTATTGCCCCGATGGTCGCTTCTGGATAGCTCCGGCTTGTCGCCACAACACCTCTGAGTGCGCCGTGGCCAGATGCTTTAGCCTCAAGACCGGTTCCCAAGAACTGTGGGGCAGGACTTTGGCGAGGGCACCGATAGGCACCGCAATGAACACCTAACTAAAGCCTACCATGTAGTCGCGCGCATTATCCGGCCGTTCCGACATGCAGTGTTTGCGCACGTCCACTATGTGGAGTTAGTCTCCGGACGACAGCCAAAGCGTTACCGGCGAGATTGCTGCCAAGGCATACCCATCATCTCTTCGCAGTGGGGCTGGATGGTGGATGCCTTCATGGCGTGGTCCACGGCCTATGGGTGCCCAGTCTAGTCTTGGCGTTCTCTCACCCGGCTGGTCTCAGAACTTTCGGTTTTGTTTGCCTTCGGGGCTTCTAGTTTATGCTGAGGCCAAGCTCTCAAGCGCACTCTCAGTTCGCTCGGAATCTGGGTTAATCGCGCGAAAACCCCCACCCGAATCTACTCTGAGGCTACCAACTGCGATCGCCATCGCCCGCGACATTCCGGAATGGGTGGCAAGCTTCCAAAATTTCCGGATCTTGGCATACTGGTCCCCCTGCCGCACCTGTCACATGAACCCTGGTCGAGGTGCATGGCATGTATGTTGGATGTCATGTAACATGCCCTTTTGCCAATCTTCTGCGCTTCTTGCGCCGCCACATAGCACATGCAGCAATGGTCTGCGGTGGCTCCAAGATCTGGCTAACGGAAGCAATCGGTTTCTTACGGCCCTCTGTTCAAATATCACGTGATCCAGCCTTCTCCTTGTGCGTTTGGCTGCTTATCCTTCCAATGTTGATTTCCCGTTGACGTTACTGGCAAGTCTGACGTGCACAGCATTCTCTACTGTTGCATCACAACTTGAGTGGTGTTGTTTTATGATATGTTATATTGTACTATGTCATGCTAGTTCATGGCCGCCCCATGTTGCTGTCGTTGCCCCATGGATTGGCATCTTAACAACTTACAGGCATCATGTCAATATTCTCGCCAATCAGGTGCCCTCCGTCTCAGGCAATCGGGAATCTTCCTGAAGCACGGAACAAGATCAACGAAGTTTCTGGGGGATCTAGAGCATGGCCTCCGTCACACGAGCCCATACCAGGGGTCCATGCAGGCTTTGAAACGCCACGCTCCCTGGTTCCTACGTAGGTCAGAAGCACCCGTGCAGTACTTACAACGGGTGCCACCCCCATAGGGTCATTTTCATAGCTGAACTTCCAAGTAGGCTCCGCTAGGCTACTCGCTAGGCTCTGCCTGGCTTTCGAGGTACAGGCCGGATGCCAGTCTTGCTCCTTGGAGCCCTCGGCCCATCAAATTTCCCCGGCACCGTGCCAGCGAGTGGGCGGAGGGGAGCCTGGGCTGTCCTGGCAGATTGCGGTTTTCCGAGCAAAAAACATGTAAGTCTTCCGAGTGCTTCAGGAAGCACCGAAGTATCGTAGCCGGCCGTAGCCATCTTTCTGTAGAATTTGGCCCAGGAACAAGCGGACAGAAGGGCTTGGCACCTACATCGGCAAGCTGGTCAGCCGCGGCTTGAGCTCCCAGGCCTCCAAGGTCCACAAGCTCATCCAAAAGATGCAGATGGAGCCCACGTCGCCTTTGGAGTTACTGTGAAGTCGACTCACTAGACGAGTCCTCCTTTGTGTGTCACATGCATGTGTATGCATGTGCCGATGTACGTAGATATCTACTCGCACATGCCTACCGATCGTTCTATCTCATCCTGTCTATCTTTCTATCTGCCTGTCTGTCTGTCTATCTATCTATCAATATCTGTCAACCAATCTATCTATCTATCTATCTATCTGTCTATGACTCGGTCTGTCTGTCTGTATGTATGCATCTATGTACGCACATGCATGTAATGCAGATATTTACATCTCCATATCCATATGCCTACCTATATCCATATCTGCGTTGTTGTTCTATACCATATATACATGTATGGTTTAAGGATGGGGTGCTCTAGTTGGAGGCTCTGGGAAGATCAGGCCGGGTGTGTGCCCTTTTGTTGAAGTTCATGTTGACAGTCAGCATGACTCGGCTATGTGTGCTTCTTTCAGCTTTCAGCTGGAGCGCATTGCTTCTCAGCGATCCATGCGCTTGTTTCGCGCTGGCTGCCTTCTGCTTCACCCAAGCCCTTAAGCGTCCAAGCAAGGAACTCGAGGAGATGGAGGCTTTGTTGCTGGAGGCAGAAAGCGATGGGATTCAGAAGGTGGCTTGCGAATGGGCCAAGGCCAATCAGCAGCGATGGCAACAGTGGCTCCCGATAGAAACCAGCTGCATGCCTGGCTTTGGGCTGGCTGATGCTCAGGGCTCTCTGGTGACTTCTAGAAGCTTGGCGTCCAGCTGCAAAGTCTGCCCAGCTGGGACCTTCTCGAGCTTGATGGTCGATAATCTGGGCCAGACGTTCTCCTGCGAGAGTTGCGCTCCCGGCACCTATCAAGGCCAAGCCGGAGAGACCCTCTGCCTGGGTTGCGAGCCTGGCACAGTCGCTGCGGCCAGCGGCCTCGTTGGGTGCGTGCATTGTGATGTGGGAAGCTTCGCGAATGCCTCCAGGATGCTCGAGTGCACTCCCTGCGGCTCCGGGCCGTGGACGACAGGGCGCATCTCGCAGCTCTTTGGGGACGAGACCTGGATCGACGTGGAGGGGGCATCCTCCGAGGATCTGTGCCACTGCAGACAGGGCTTCTTTCTTCACAACGGCCAGTGCACGAAGTGCACGGAGGGAGGGCTCTGCTCCGCCGGGGAAATTCGAATCGTCCCAGGCTTCTTCTCCAGCGCAGAGAAACCTGACTCCATCTTCACATGCTGCTTGGCTAGGAGACTTTCTCGGGCCTACACCTCTGTGTTTTCCCTTCCGAAGTCGCAGGCTACGGCGATACAGATCGCTGCCCTGGCGGTTCTCCCGGAACCTGCGCCAATGGCCGCGACGTGCAAAGCATCGCCTGCATCGCCTGCCCCTCGGCCTTCGGGGCCATTTGGGGGCCTTTTGGGGGGCCTTTTGGGGGGCCTTTGGGGCCTTTGGGCCTCTCCTCGCTCTGCCCTTGCTCGCGGCGTAAACGCATAGATCGTCGCTTCGTGCTCGTCGTTGTGCGGTGCGTTTGTGTATGTGAACCTGTATGTACGTTCATGTGAACACATCTGTATATATATATATATATACACACACACGGTAATGCCACTAAAGACGTCTCCATGTGTTCGTGCACGTGCATATGTGAGAGAGGGAGAGAGATGAACGTGTGCATGGATGTATGTACATATGTATGCATGTATGTATATACATACATCGGCATGATTATGTATGCTGCAACCTGTGTAGGTTTATGTGCATCATTCATATGTTATTGAAAATGTGCATGTGTATGATTTTGTATGCATACGTCTCTGTGGCTTTGTATACAGATGTACGTACGCGCGTGCATGCATAAGGCTTTTTTTGTATTGTATGAGGATGCTTTCACTTCGCAAGGGTTCTCAGTGGCAGCCGAGGTCTGCCCGGCCTTCATGCACACGGCGCGGAATGCGTCCCCTGCGGAAACGAGGATCCTGGGTCCTGCATTGAGTTTGCGTTACAATCGCAATATGGAGGCCATATCATTTACTATACATACATGGTGCGACGTAGCAGCTTATGTTGAGGAGTCATACGGTTCATATTCACAAACTCCATTCACTTAATGCATGTGGGGAACCAAGTAGTATAGGGTTGTCGACCGTATCTACGGAGTTCTGAGACGGGCCCATATGTGATGCATCTTTTCACGAGGTCTTTCGGTTCAAGGGCAGCTGAGGACTACCTCCTCTTCTTGTTTGCGGCTTGCCTGGTCCTCGTAGTTAGTGGGGGGCTTCATTTCCAGCTTCTGCGATGGGACTGCCAGAGCAACCGCAAGCAATTTACGGGCGTTCTTATACCCAGCCTCTATGCAACGCAGTTGGTCAGTTGCTTGCAGATACTTGTCCTGCTGCAAAAGATCGATGTCTCGTGGGGTGATCCTTTCGTGGGCTTGCTGGAAGCTGTCAGCTTCCTTTCTTTGGAGCATATCGTTCGATTCTTCAATGCCGTGTCATGCGCCACGCCCTCTTCGCCGGCACTGCACTTCCTGATCCAGACCATTGTACTCCCGGCATCGTTGATGCTGGGCCCCGTCGTCGTCCACATGGTTCGGAACGTGTGCCTGCCGAAGTGGATGCCCAGACATTCATCCCAGTGGCAAGTCCTTTTCCAGTCCCTCGGCTCGGAATAAAACAAAGCTTGCCATGCCTCGTTCTCGAACCCTGTTGCGATGGAAGTTGAACGCAGGTCCATTGGAACAGTTTCAGTGCTCTTCTTCATCGTGCTTTGCAGTGCCGTGGTGCAGCCGTTCCAATGTCATGGGCATCCGAATGGCCTGTACACAATGCGGTCCAGTATCGGAGCGGATGCCTAGAAAGGATTTTTGACTTGCCTCCATCATGTAGGGAAGCGTTCGTGAAACTGTAGAACCACTTGGGGAGAGGTTTTGAGTCGTTTTGTCTTTCCCTTAGCTGTCCAGTCTACGCATGAACCTTCGGACCCTGGCAAGTGCCTTCTGCCCGAAACCGACGACACTCCATGCACCGCCAAGATGTAAGTAGCTTTATAGATTCGGGGGAAGCGGGGAGTGACCTGGACCTGGAAGTAGAACCCCGCTTGAGCCTGATGTCTTCCAGTATGCGTGTGCATATGTTTGTGCCTTTGTATCACACAATCGTTCCATGTTCTGATTTGATATATATATATACATATGTCTACGTACACTTATGTGCGTCTATCAGCTACTCATGCGTGGGTCTACGACCGTACATGTATAATATGCATGTGCGTATGTACTTATGCGCTTATGTATAGGAATACAGCACATACATATACACATACATATACATATACATATACATATACATATACATATACATATATGTACGTATGCATACACATATTTACCACAACAGCGAGGTATTGGAGTGCTCTGCAACCTGACGGACGATCACCTGCAGCTCTGCATCATGGGCGGGCTGCTGGCTCTGCTGCCTGCAGGCTTCGTGGCTCTCTGCGCTTGGCTCCTCGGCCATAGGATGGTGGGACCGTATCAGGAATAGACAGAGGATTCGATGTATGATGGCCCCAACTTCTCCTATCAAGAGTCCATCTCTATTGGGATCCCACCAAAAGAGACAGTAGCTGCTCAGTAGTTTTGCTGAGGGACTTCAACTGGTTTTGTACCGTGATCTGCCGTGTGCCCATATTGTGGCAGCATCATGCGTAATTTCCTTAGCACCAACATAAAGAACTGCTTGAGGCGAACAGATGGCTCACTCGGTGATCTGTTCCGGTAATGCGATGTGGTGTCATGGGGGGGCCAGTTCGTGGTATATGCAGCACTGGGTCGGCTGTGCCTCTGCACGTTGATTGCGACGAGGGTGAGTCGGAGAGAGGGGGGTGGAGGAGCACAGATGGAGGTTCGACGGGAGCGGAACTGTCAAGAGGTGGGCGACGGAGGTCGGAGGGCGCCTGAATGGAAAACGACCGCCAAAGGCTCTCGATCTGCCAAAATCCGGAGCCCGTCCTGGCAGCCAGGGTTCTTGGTAGAACAGGGCCCGCGTCGTTTTGTGTTTCTGTGCGCGCGCGCGTGTATTGAAATTCACATTTCAGAGGCCGTGTTGTGCGGATCCAAAAGGGTCGGATCCCTGTCGAAGCTCCGGGAGGGGGCGCTTCTGTAACACAGCACCCCCTGTCCATGGTCCATGAAAGCATTTGTTTAGAAACACTTAAACCTCCCACACACGTTCCGGACATTAAGTCTCACTGCGCCCCAGTTTAAGACTATTCATGAAGTGATATGAGCCAGATTGTATTCCTATGGGGTACTTTCTTCTTAGTGCATCGCCATCCTAAAGCAGATGGAAGATGAACTTTGAATGAACCATGAGAGCCCACAGCATACGGGCCTGAATAACTAGAAGAAGGTTTCGGGGAAAACTACAGTAGAGCTATAACAAAAAAAATCCCTGCGGAATAGCATTGCTTTCTACATTCCATCTACTCTTGGACGGTTTTTCAGCAAAGCTGTTGCAGGCTAATCTTGGTGGAGTACCCGAAACGGCTCCGCTCCACGGACCTGAGCTTCATGCGAAGCTCGGCTTTTTTTTGGGGGGGGAGATAGAAGGGCTTAGGGTTCCCTCTTTGGGGCGTCTGGGGGCAGAAGGATCCAAGAGCTGAAAGAAGGGCTTCTGAGAGTTTATACAGTCACCCCGAGTAGATCGAAGACAGCCCTTGTTCAGAAGAGCCGCACGCTGGGGCCAGAAGTATCCCGAGATTTACGATAACCATTATAACCAAAGCTACAAAACGAAAAGCACCAAAAATGCCTACCCCGTTGACTCCGACATTCAAGTAGGAATATGCAGCAGGAATGTCCTCCTTCCTCATCTCGCGCTTCCGCCCGGGCTGCGAGAGCTTCAGCATCTTCCTTCTGGTCCGAAACCTCCTCTTCGTAATGGCACCTGTGCCTGCGTCCCCAAACAAGCTTGTGTTTGTCTTTGTATGTTTTTATAGAATGCACCTTTTTCAACGAACAGCTGGCTACTTATGCATGGTGTATGTCCGTGTATGCTACCGGCAACCCCAAAGTAATCTACAGATTGAGGGGCAGAGATGACAAAAACATGGCGACGTGGGTGCGCAGGTGCTTCCGACACCCGACTCTAGCCTGCTGCTGATTTACGTGCTGTTCCTCGTTTGCGTGAGCTCTTTTGGATGGGGTATGGTGGTGTCCACAGCTTAGGGGTGTCTAGTGTTTTCGGTTCTGGCCGTTCCTCCTGGGTCGGCATCATCGTTGCGGCCTCCAAGAGCTTTGCAAACAGAGCTCGCCAGCGCAATAAGCCGCAAGTATGAAATGCAAAGAGACACCCCCGCAGAAAACCCCCAAGGTTTGGACGAGCCTCACCAGGAAGACCAGAATCGCTGAGCCCGTATCGCATAAACTCTCAAGTCACTTGATACTGTGAACCTACTTTACCTGAAACTCTTAATGTCCACCTAGATCAGCACATATCTGAGGCTGAGGATTTGATACGGGCTATTTACGGTCAAGGCCCTCATGGCTTAAGGTATAAGGTTGAACTAAACCCTAAACCCTAAACCCTAAACAATCTCTTTGCCTGAGGGTTCAAGGCTTCGCTTCCGGGGAAAGGAAGCATGGACCCTGCATCACATGCCCGAGCCCTCAACCAACAGAAGCTCTTGAACCCCGAAGCTCCAGGGCCTGACAGGCTAGGGTTTAGGGGTTAGGGTTTAGGGTTTAGGGTTTAGGGGTTTAGGGTTTAGGGTTTAGGGTTTAGGGCAGATTAGCTGGGGATTTTGTTTGGTTGTTTTACCTTTCTGACTCCAAGAGGCTCTAAAGGGCCCCACCTAGGAAAGAGAGATATTGAGTCTTCAGTCTTGCCCTATGATGGAGTGGCCATGGCTGGCCCTTTGTACAAACTTGCATCGAGAAGCTCTGCGTGCTACAGCAGTCAGTTACCCTATGCCATAATTCTGTGTTAACAATGTTATGTATGTATTACAATTCTCTAGAATTCTCTTGTGCGCTTGTTTTGTTAGGTCTCGGGCGGTCTAGGCCTTCCCCCCCAGAGCAACACACCTTCGATCTGAGCATCAGGGCCTGTTAAAATCTGGTTCTTCAAGGCCAAATACTTGTTGTTCGGAGCTGCAGTGGGGTACTATCTTGTATCTCTGTGCTTGTGCGTCCACATGTCAACATACATGCACACATGTCTCATGCAGGTCCATGCATGCAAACATGTGCATACAGAAATATGCGTGTACATACATATACATACATGTAAGTTTATATTTACATGCGCTTAGACATATATACATATATACATATACGGATAGATCTATGCATATTATATATATATATATATACATATGAATATTTGCATATATGTAAAGGCACATTTACATGTATATCTACCCTTATGGCTTATAGGTATGTTTCCAGCCTTAGCTGCCGCCCTGAGGTTAATCGTGCATATAATCGTCCTGGCTTTGCTGAAGCCTTGGCGCTCTGTGAATGCCTCGTACACTGCCTCTGGGCTGTTTCGGAAATGCTTTTGCATCTTTTAATTACACCATGCATCATAACCGGTAGGCACTCAACAGTTTATGGAGCCCCGATTTTTTCCGCAGGATATATTGGCTTCTTCAGGGCTGCTGGTGATTCTCTTCCACGCAAGTCTCCTCGTGACGGGGGCAAACGAAGCTGCTTCCATGATCCTTTGTAGCCTTCTGCTCATCTGCTTGCTTGTCTGCCTGTCTGGTGTTGCATTCTCGGCACTGGCGCAGCACATATTTACGCGCTTTGCCAAAAAGTACCAGTTCTTCCTCTGCCACCACAAGCAGGCGGGAGATTCTTGAAGTCCCAGGGAGCTCCTCTTCCCGGAAGCTTACCCCTTGCAGGTCACAGGTTGCCTTGCACGACTTCTGAAGATGGAGCTCCAGCGGCGAGGATCTGAGGTCTTCTTAGACTCGGATGACCTGCTACTCGAGTGATTTCAGCATTAGCTCCATGGTTCTTTGAGGGGGCTGTTAAGCTTCGGCATACAGGGACACCAAAGCAAGACGCTTTATAGTCCGGGTTTGAAATCGGTTTTAAACAGACCAGTCAATAAGAATCCAGACGTGCCAGGACAAATCTGACCCTCCTGTTGCCCATGGTTGCACAGCATGTCAACACCCTCGTCGTCGTTGCGAGCGCAAACGTCGTGACTCGGAGCCCGGGCAAATGATGGAGCACAGGTTGTCCGGAAACGATTTCAGCGAAGCTCCTTCTTGTAGTATCTGACAGACCCAAACAACGACCCAAACAACTCCGTGCCTGGATTTGGTTCCAATCGTCTGCCAGGAAATGGTGTCTCGCCGAGATTGTGACAGCCTACATGCACAAGGTGCACACCGTGATCTTGGCGCTTTCCGACTATGGCCCGCCTTCGGACAAATTCATCAAGGCGCCTTACGACAGAGGGCACAGCAGAAGTGAAGGCCAAGGACAGCACACTTTGCTATGGTATGCCGAGCTGCAATACATCATATGGTGTCATGTGGTGTTGCATTCGACAGTCTAAGAGCGTATCGCTGTGGATCGCGCAGTGTACTGTCTTCGAGCAACATGACATTATTTGTTCATGTCTTGTGATAGGCAATCTTGCCGCTGACAGTGTTATGGCTTGTTGTATCATACACGCTAGTCTGTTACGCTGTCTCATCTGTGTAGATATAAGCATATGCGGCACATGTTCTTGTTGATGCTATGTACTGTCTCGCACTGGATCATACAACATCCTGATCTTAATAGTTTGCACGGTATCGAATCACATTGTGTTTCGTCTTTGTGTATGATATGGCATGATGTGATTTCATCGGTTATGACATTGAATCATTGCATAATGCCCTCTATGGTGTTTCCTGTCATGCCATCTTTTGATTTGTTTCAAGATGCCATACTGCAATTCACCTTGCTACATTGGTATTAGCTTATCTTGTGTTATGTCATGTTTTAGGCCATATTGCCGACGTATTGGTAGGTCGGGTTCGCTATGGTATGTTATTTTGTGCAGTGTACAATTATATTATATGGTATCATAACACCGAATAGATGCACTATACAAAACAGTGTAGGGTTTTGCAGTATGGTCTACCATATCATTCGATACCATGCTTTTGGCTGGTTGCTGTTCCTCCTGTCTTGTAGCAGCGTGGTCTAGGAGAGGATCTGCGCAATGAAGGTCCTAAGCTCGCAAAAACTGCCCGCACGACCGAAACCGAGAGGCTGAAAGGCAAGCGTCTTCAGGTCTGTATTCTCCTCTGCTTGCTTTTCCGGGCCCCCTTTTTAAGAAACGTCAGTAGCGTTCGGCGGACTCGTCGTGGCTAACGATTTTTCAATTCTATCCCAATTGCGGTACAGGAGGCTGAATTGAAGAAGTGTTCGTCGTTCTTGGATTGTTCGGGCGTGTCTCGCGGGAGGTGTTCGAATCCAATGCCAACGACCTGAGCGAGCTCGCCGTCCACGGCTTTGGGGTTTCTGACATCGCTGACAGCCTGTGCCTCCGCCGAACGTAGGACTGACGGACCATAGGATGTGGCTACTGTAGCACATATGTGAGGGTTCCAACCAAATCGTTGCAATTTCGACGTTACCCACTTCTCACTTCCCCGCCAAGAACACGCCCAGATGCGTCTGAAGCAAGACTCAATGAAGAGTGGCTCAGCTTTTGGTGGGACACCTCGCAACCTAACCCGTCTCATATCCAACAGTATCTACTTTAGAAGCAACTCTGAACCTCATCGCCCCCCTTTGTAATTTATTCCTTTTCCCAGGCAGCCCTAGCTCTGAAGCCCACAAGAACCCTAGGTAGTATTAGGGAGACCCCTGAAAGGGGACCCTTCTTAGCCCTACTTATGGCTGTCTTAAGAGGGACCCTATTGAGAGGGTCTATATCACCAAGGGTCCGCCCTCATCCTAATCCCCAAAGTCCCAAAAGAATAGCATGAGGTTCCTAGAAGTCAGGCATGGGAAAAACCGCACATACCTTGCAGTGCAGCTTTTGGGCTGCAAAGCCACGTGCTGAGATGCCGCAGCAGGTGATTCTTTTTACTCACATAGAGATTGACATAGTTATAGAGATGCCATACCAACATACATAGTGGTGTACATATATATATATATATATATATATGTATAGATATAGATACATTCATGTACACGTGCATGCATTTGCATGTGCAAACATGTATGCTTGCGTTTGCCAATGGTCACGCAAGTTGGCAGGCTTACATTGTAACTGTGCATGCTCACATCATGTATGCTCACACAATGTATTGTGCCCTCTATCCTCATGTTGGTATTACGGGTGCTGGAGCAAGTGGCCGAGGAGATGGGTTCGGACGCTGCAGACGCTGTCAATTCCGCAGCCGCGTAATCTGCTCTGCAATCTTGGTGAGGCCTGGGCCTTGTATACCCGGAGCTTCCAAAACTGCATTCATCAAGGAATATACCTGGACCTTAGTTAGAACCCCTGTATGATTTCAGGTTCTTACCTTAATTGAGGCCTATTGGAAGTTCTGGATACAGAGCAGGCTCGAGAATGGCTTCCTCGTGGTGTTAGCATGTTTTGCCGCCGGGGGTCGGTCAGGTTTTGTGTAGGCCTTGCAGGTTGTTGAGAGACTTGTCAGGGATGGTCATGAAGCTGCCCTTGGACCGTGTACTCTGAAAATGGGGCTGGAGGTACCCAATGAGTGATTCTTGTTGTGGTGTCCAAGAACACACCCCTACCAACATCCAGACATCTCTTGGGGAGAGACACATTGTTATCTCCTCCATAGATGTGAGGGTGTTACTTTTGTTTCCGGACCCCACGCCCTATCCGAGCTTTGCTTCTGGTTTTGGCCAGATCGTCGACCAGCTGTTGGGAACCACCGAGCAGTCGATGGTGAGCGAAGCGGGTTCCGACTGCAAGATTCTGGCGAACCAGGCGAGTCGTCTCAGCGCCGTATGTTGTCGTGTTAGCAATTGCTTGTGGGGCCCTCCACCCTTCACCGTGTCACCATCCCTGGTGCGACACAGCACAACCATGATTCATATTTGCACCGTGATGGCAGCTTAAAGACCTGACAGAGACCTGGAGTTCCTGCTTCCTTGCCGACTGGATCCTGAGGCTCCCGTCTCTATGACTCTGAGCTCAACAGCCTCCAACCTTAAACCCTAAGCCTCACTTGAGCGGAAAAGTTTGCAAACAGGACAGATTGCCCCAAACTGCCGCACGAAGCTACCGTGCCTGACGGAAGACCAGAGCACCGCCCAAGGTACTTGGAAGTCCCTGGGCAGTCTCCATAGATGAATGTGTAATTGCACGTATACATTATGCCAGCGACCCCAAGCCAGTGAGTGACCGCCAGAGGCACGCATACGCATCCCTCACTTCCGCGAAAAAAATGCCTTTGCATGACTCGGAAGATTCTCGACCGCCCGAATGCGACGACGCTGTTGCGACGACTAGAAGCCGCCGCCAGCACGAAGCAAAAGACGCACTAAAAGACGGAACGCAGGTGCTTTTGCTCCCAACGGAACCCCATAGCATGGTGCTGACACACTCTTTGGGAAATAAGCAGTTTGTGCATGGGACAAGAGGATCACTCCCACGTTAATCCGCTTTTTCGCACGGCAAGGGGCGCAGGCCCACAGTGGTACCTGTGCCAACGAAGCTATCCACCTTGGGGGAAGCGGAGACTGATCACCTCCGTGTACCTGCAACTTGTGACATCTTGGACGTAACAGTGCAGCTAGAATACTCGCTGTGCATTGATTGTTGTTTCTTGAGCAGCTTGCAGCAGCCATGGCTTGTGTGAAACAACGAGCAACAACCCCGCCTCACCCCTCTTCTTTGCTTGCCTCTTGCTTTTGCCGTCTGCGTGTTTGCGCGTCTTTGTGTGTGTGTGTGTATATATATATATATGTGTGTGTGTGTGTATGTATGTATGTATGTATGTATGTATGTATGTATGTATGTATGTATGTATGCATGTGTGTGTGTGTATGTCTGTATGTATGTATGTGTGTGTGTATGTCTGCATGTCTGCACGTATGTATGTATGTCTGTATCGATGTACGTATGTATGTATGTATGATATGTGCATACATATTTACATATGTATAGATATACATGTATATGTACATACATATGTACATACATGCGTTGGGGTGTCTATGATTATGTGGACATCTAAAGACAGATCAGGTACTGGTAATTATATCCCGGACCCGCAAGTACAATAGGTGGCAATGCAACATGCCAGGATGATATTGAAGCAGTTGCTACTGCACATGTGCTGCGACACCTGCTGGCACCGCACATTCTGCATCTGTTCAGCATCTTGCCAGTGGTCCTCGACGAAACTGACGATGAAGCTCGAAGCGGTTTAGCACGCTTTATGAAAATTGTGAAATTGTCAGGTTTTCAAGGGTTTTGTGGCATAACTGAGCCTGACTGCACCCACTTTTGCTCTGAGAAGGTTCGATTGTCCACCAGTAGGCTGACGATGTCGCGCCCCGATCAAGCCGTCAGCACCATGCTGCTCATGGTCTGCACCCGTGACTGGACATTTCAGCATTGTTTTGGTTACGGACAGAGCATCGCTCGCACAGTCATCATTGAGAGCCCAGGTGAGTGCCTTACGTCGCCTTGCATGGTCAAGTGGCTCCTGCAGGCCTTTTCCCGTGCATGAAAGCGCGGCGCCTGCTGAACCCCGGAGCCGCAGCTCAGGTCTACTTAATCCGCAATCTGATGCATGCACGGTACCCCTGTCTGGCGATGATCAGGTCGCACAGGGAATCTGTCACGAGATTCATTGCAAAACACATGCATGTCAAGTGGAATCTATGCCGTGCAGCAAAGATCCCTCAAGTTTTGGCCTTCACGTCGTTTGCCAGGCCAACCATGTGGCTTCCTCCTGCTGCGTCCTGCCGGTTCTTGGAGATGAGGACGCCCCTCGGTACTGGCTCCCTGTAGGCTGGACCTGAGGTCCTCAATAGTCTGGTGAATCATATCCCATCCTCGGACATGGTGTGGGCTCATGCATCGTATAATCTTAAACTACAGCCCAACAGCCCGATGAGGGCTGCTTTGCTGATACGCATGTGTCTCAGCCATAATGGCTGCATGTCACTATGGTATGGCAGGGCATGGTATCGGTGATGTGGTTCGGCCCTAGGCATGGTGTTTAGTGCGTCGGAAGAGCATTTCCTGTTCCCGCAACATGGATCTCCAAACTACAGGAACACCATCCCAAAGCAATTCTGTCAAGCCCCCGTATCAAGACGATGCCTGGATGTATGTGCGTATGCGCAGTGCGACACACACATGCACATGATGCCGGTCTACTTGTCGGTTTGTCTCGTTCCTGCCATGTGTCTGTATGTCTGCGCACTGCACCGTCGCATGCATATTCCCCGGTTCCGCAAGCTTCAAAGTGTGCGGGGCTTCAGCGCAGAGGCTTTGCACTTTCTGGTTTAGGGTTGGACTGGAAGCTCTCCGGAAGCTCGGTTTCGGGCCGGAGGAGTTCCTCGTCCCCACGTCATCAGCGGCTTTCCAGCGGCTTGGGGAGCACCCGGACCTCAAGGATCCAGAGCCGCGCTATTCTAGGGACACCTTGTTTGCGGGGATCTCAAGGGATCTCTTAGGAGATGTATGATCTTGGGGCCTCTACGAGACCACCAAGGCAAAGGGATTCATACTGTGGAGTTCTTTCAACGGCTTTGAGCCTTCACACGGCGTGCTTGGCACGAAGCCCTGCCCGTGAGTAGTCGGTATGATGCAGCTCCAATTACTTGGGGCAGAGGTTTAAGGCTGCTGATTTAGAACAGCGCTTGTGCAAACATGCATACATAGATTAAGACATGGTTATCACATGCCGCAGATTCCAAGAGGCCCCCGGTAAATATCGTACGCACCGCTGACACAGTGGAGCGCCATGGGATGGAAAATGGAGCGTTGTCTTCAAGCACAATGTTTGTGGCTTGCGAGCACTTCACTTCATGCAGGCTCTGCACAGAATTGGTGCGTGTCAGTCGACAGGAGAGTGCGGTGCTTGAAAGCGTGGGGCAGTATTGCACCAACCCGCACAGAAAAAAGGAGCCTGATTCGAAGCGATGCGATCACTGCCAACACGAGTCAATGTCGTAAGATCTCAACTTCTCGGGTTTCCTGGTTGAGACAACAAGCAAACACACACAACAGAACAGAAGCAGCGAGCGACATCGGCATCGAAAGTTGTTCAAGCCCAAGTTCTGCTGGGCTTACCCCAGCGGGAGAGAACGGATTCCCGGTTATGACCAACCTCTCAGCACACCGAAGTCCAAAGCCTCCATCAAGCTGCGCGGCAACCGTCCCAAGGTCAGAACCGCAAGAGGCATGGCTGAGGCTTTGACTGAGAAAGCCAACAAAGATGTAAAACATAAATCTGCAGGTGTATAAATGGATGAATGGATGGATGGATCGACTAATGAATGGATGCATTGATAGACCCAGATAGATGCATACGTATCTGCACAGTATCTCCACCTATTTTATGCCAAGAAAGACCTCGGTTCCCCAGCAGCGGCCCGGTTGACAGGAGCATGCCAATGTCTCCCGCTACCTCAAGGTATTGGGGGCGATCTTCATGCAGATTCTCGGCCAAACACAGAACGCTCAGATCCGCGGGTAGGTGAATTGCAGATAAGATAGGACACAACCATCCATATCTCTTTTTTGTTTCTACTAGATAGGTTTGTACCAGCAGGGGGTAGCTGGAAAAAATATGCGCTGAAATGGTGTTTGAAAAGAGCCTTGACGAAGCTTTTCGGAGTCATCGGATAAGAAAAGGGATTGGAGCGCTTGTTGTCGTCGTAGAATTATAGTTGGCATAGGTAGCGCTCCAATCATCCAGGCTTTGCGAGGTGTCGAAGCATTCGGGGTGTCCGCTGGCACGGAGCACGCTCTTTGGAGGAAACTCTGTTCCACATGTTTCTTCACTGTGTATCCCGCATGCGGACTGTTTTCAATCGCGGTTCCTACACCGGTGCCCACCCATTCAGTTGCGACCCAAGATTCTGACATGGCACGGCCGCTGTTAAAGCGTAGCCTAACCAGTCAGGCACCCCCCCTTAGTAATCTCCGTTCAGAGGCCGCCACATTCACCTCGCAGCCCTTCTTCAAAGCATTATACCCTGACGCCTGAAACTTAAACCATTAGCCTGCCATCCTGGAGTGGATAGTATATATCGTACTCCCAGCACAATTTGACGTAAGGCTTCTTGACATATATATATATATATACACGCACACTTTCTTGTCTCCTACGTCAGGACAGTTCTAGCCATTCCTAGCCCAGGATCGCGGTGCACTTCTGGCCGAAGTCGTACTCGGAGTCTGCCCTGGGCCTTAAGGCCGAGCAGGTGGCTCAAAGGCTACAAGGAGACTGGGCCTGCGGTGGGTTTAGGGGTTTAGGGATTTAGGATTTAGGGTTGGGGATCGGAAATAGTGATTCTAGGCCCTGCCTGGGTAGCTTTACGTATTATGGCCCTTTTATTGGAAATGGGGAGGGGTTGTCCTTGGGGGCCGTGGTAAGTTTGGGCCCTAAGAGGGGGACGCCACATTCTTCCCGGATTACCTTCTGGTGGGTGGCTGTCCCAATGTTGTTGTCCATTACATGTTGGTTCCCTGTGCTTCTTTCAGGGCGAGCTGTGCGTCTAAGGATAGGGATCTCAAGTATCGTATCGTATTGTCAGCAGGGTGGTATTCGAGAAGTGTAGTGGGTCTGAAAGAGAGGAAACACAAGCCAGCTCACATCCCCGAGCATCAGGGAATGTGAAGGAGCCGGACAATGTGGTGGTACTCTCGGTGGTACCGGGACATCCGACAGGGAACCGGACCCACTATGTATGGAAGCCCGCACAGACAACAGTAGTCTAAAGTGATGAAGCTCCCTGTCGTGAAGATATGCTCGCCGGCATTTTAGGAGAGCAGTCGGCAACTCTGAGCTCACTGCTGGATGCCTGTCATGCATCAGAGGTGATTTTAAGTCAGGGTTTTTTCGGCTTTACAGGACCTCAGATGAAGTTTGCAAGTTTTACATACGTTACGTAGGTCGACGGGGCTTGAGCGCGGTACTTCAGCATGGAGGTTCTTGCGGTCCTCACGCAATAGCTCTCCGCCAGCACTTGTCTTCCAACATAAACCAGTAGAGCAGTCATATGACTCATATGAAGGCGTTAAGACCTTTTTTTCTTGTGTCAGAGTTCCCAGGACATGTCCTGGTTTACCTCTCAGAAGTCAGTCTTGCTGGAGACGGTCGAGGAGCTATCGCCAGTGGCGGCGAGCAGTGACCAGGCCTCGGGATGACAGTCAGAAAAGCTGCAATAAGAAAGTCAAGAAAAACAGTGTCAGTCGCTGCCGTTTGCCTGCTCTCTTCTGTCAATCTCCTTGTGGTTCGACCACAAGATCACCCATGTGACATACGCACTCCGACAGCACCGTCGGCAAGAGCAAACACACTTAGGCGACTCAACAGAAATTCCCAAAATGCGTCCGAAAAAGCTTCTGGCGAAGACAAACGCAGCACTTTACAGCGAAGACATGTGTCAAGACTTCCGGGGTTCTCCAAGACTGTGTGGGTTCGCTGCCTTCAACGGCGTCGTCATCAATGCCTGTCAAATGATCAAAGGCATCACCATCACCAGCAAAACCGTCATCACAGGCGTTGTCATCATCATCGTCGTCATCATCATCATCGCGTTTGTCCGACCGTCACCACCACCACGAGCTTGATGATAATGTCATCACCATCATCGTCCCAGTCGCTGTCCCCTCCTCCTCGGCCTCATCATCATCCCCATCATCCTCATCTTCGTCGTCATAGCCATCGTCATCATCGTCGCCGCAGGTCATCGCCATCACCATCATCCCACTCACTGTCTCGATCTTTAAAAGGCAAAGGCTGTCTGTTCCTCTGTGACTCCCAGGAGGAAGCGAACCGCTTGGAGGAAGCGGCCGAGGCTCTGGAGGCAGAGGACCCCAATCTGCGCTGTTTTTAGCACAAAGAGGCTTCCGAAAAAACGGCCTTCATGGCTCAGCGCCGCGCCGGCGACAGAAGTCGAAATGATATACCCCCCCGGTTGAAGCTTAGCCCTCTCCTCATGAGACGCTGCCTTGAGCGTCATGTTCAGCTAAAGGAACGTGGGCGCCATGGAACGTTTGCACTTGTCTTCTATCCCAAGAGCCCGGAGACGCAGAATGGGTTTCGCCCTTCCGTTCTGCTTTTTTGTCGAGTGTGTGTAGTTTGTAGGTTGTAACCTGGTCATGTCGGCGGTCCTTTGCTCTGCACTTCTTTTTGCATGTGGAGAGTTAGAGCATAGCCTTTCCAGCGAGATATTGTATCCATGTGCGCTTGGTATTCCAAGCCGCTCCAACGTCCGTCAACATAAGATGCAAGGAGAGCCCCAGGCGATGAAGGCCTGAACCCCCTGAACCCTAAAGCCTGTTTAGGGTTTAGGGTGTTTGGGGTTGAGGGCCATCTCTAAATCTTAGGGGCTGAGGGGCCTTGACGGCCTTGGACCAGCATACAAGGCGAGTTCGGAGCTCAAGACCCGAATGCTGAAGTTTTAGGGACCAGAGCTTCAGGGCTTAGGACGTTTAGCGCTGTAGGGTTTAAGCTGCGATAGGGTGTAGGTGTATGCTGGGGTAGAATGAGGCCTGGCACCATGGAAAATGGTTTTCAGGCAGGCGGATGCTTGATCCCTGGATACAGGGAAGACAAGGAAGTCCAAAAGGATGATGTGCGACACCCTGGCTGGGGTTAGTGTCGATGCATTGCAGCCAGCGATACTATGAAATGGATACATACAATGTGCGTTATGCGATGTGTGTGTATATATAAATATATGTGTATATGTGTATACCTCTGTATGTACACCCAACGTTTAGTCACGACTGTGATTTTTCATGATGGTAACTTATTGGAGGCTCTTGACCACCCCAGAAATCCCAGTCCTGGCGGAAGGATTTGGAGCCCTATTTGTTGGAGGCCTTCCGAGAAGAACTGGTTGAAGCAGAGATCTCCTGAGGCGGGGATCTCAGGAGATCCAAGAACGTTTCTCCTCAGGGGTGCTTCGAACTAGTTTTTTAATCTTTGGCTACTATAAACCCTAAGAAGCAGCTAAAATTATATTTTTTGCTAGTTTGCTGAATTCAGTATAGTCTCATCTTCTTGAGTACTTCGCAAGGGGCCTTGGAGCTGAGGTCTTCCGACCCCCGCTGCAGGCTTCAATTCAGATGATGACGGTTCTAAAGAATTCTTGTGGGATTGAAGATGGGGTCTTTAGGGTAATGAAGTAAG
Source organism: Symbiodinium sp. CCMP2456 (assembly GCA_905221635.1). NCBI lineage: Eukaryota > Dinophyceae > Suessiales > Symbiodiniaceae > Symbiodinium > Symbiodinium sp. CCMP2456. The sequence goes on from CAJNDV010033011.1 coordinate 34,631, forward strand.
GGCCCCATTCTGGAACGACCTCATAGGAGCTTCCGCGACAAGAACATCAAAGCACTGCCTGTGAGCTACTCCCTGCTACAGAGAAACGTTTCTGGAGGCATCTATTGTGCTGGGTATAGACGAAGTGTGATGAATTTGGAACAGGCCGCTTCTGCAATTTAGTGAGCAGTCAAGCCGTTCAGCCAGCAAAGGAAGCCCAAATAAGTATTGAAATTCTACGGCTAAGAGAATCATGGTGGCATGCCTTATGATTATGCTTGCTACTGTCATTGTTTTTCAATAGGCCTTCTCGGTGTTCTAACAATTATTCATTTGGGTCCTAGTCAATGCACTCACGCTTGTGAGTGCCTGAAGGCCTACGGCGTCGAATACCACTAATCTTTCTCACTTTATCAGACCACGCAAAGCTTCGTCCACCCCCCTCCTGCAAGTTGCCTTCTCCGCTGGCGTCAGGACACGTTCCCACCCACGAGGTGAACAGCCGCGCATGTTTTTGATGGATTGTTATCATGCTCCATCCGTCCCCACACAGGCTGGGCTGTCAAGCTGCCAAAGCCAGTGCCGTGTTTAAAAAGCCAGAATCCGGCAGCACAGAACCGCTGGCAAGAACACACCCTACCTCAACTCTTCTCGTTGTTGTCAGCCTGGGTGTTCAGTTTTGTGATAGGTTTAGTTGTATGGGTATGATTGCAATCACGAATAGTGCTGTTTGTCTCCAGCCATGCGTGCATGGCGCTTTGGGTCAACGCCTTGTCGAAATTAAGATTTTGGCCTGGGCTGTGGCGACATATAATATGTCACGAGTCCGGCCGAGCTGGGGCTGCTCTAATTGGGGTCCACTTGTGTCTCGGTCCATGCAGCAGTTAGATGTGGAGCTCTATGTATGCGAACTGCGATTAAGACTGCACTTAATACACTATGGCACCCATGCTTATGGCTGTCCCCCTTCAGACATACTTCCTAGCCAGGAAAGCTCCGGGCACACGATTCGTAGCCAATCGCTTGTCATTACTGCTATTGATAACACTAGTGCCCTAAAGCACCAACCAGTCTTGCTTGGTGTGCAGACTTGGCTATTGTGTTACAGATGCATATTTATCCTTGCACGAAGTCGGGCCTTTTTTCTAGAGGTCCTTTGGTTGCTCTGCATGAAGCTATCACACATCTGTTGACCAGGCCCAGGGGTAGTTAGTTCTATGTACGGATATGTATGGTTCGAGGTTCTCTTGCAAGAAGAACAGGCACCATTTGAAGATTTCCGATCGTCACTTAGCTCCAAGTTCCGACCTTGGGAGCCTCAATCAGACAGTCCCCGGGCCCCACGGCCCAACGGCCCCTCCCAACTGGCCTAGAGGCCGGAGGTCCGTTTGCTTCCGCAAATGTTTTGCGTGGGCACCTTTCATCGGGATGGGCTCCCTTTTCAATAGCAGGGAACGAAGGAGCCTGATTTGGGTAACCTTTGTATTCTTAAAGTCTGGATTGTGGAGTCAAGCACTCTTCTGGAAAGCTGCCCGCATGCACAGCAGTGAATTCTTCGCTGAAGGCGAGGTTCCTTCTGCCAGACATTTTCCGGTTTATGTGCTGCAACTGCAAAAGACGCAGGTTGTCATAGGATTATTGCTCTGGATTTCAACAAAAGACTAGACGTGCCGATTTCGTGCTCTTTGTGGCCGGTCCTTCAGAGATACCGCAACTCAAGCTTGTTCTTGCCTCAACAAGTCAGTACTTGGTCTTCATCGTGCCCATACAAGTGTTTTTGCAAGTCGATGGGACCCATTTTTTTGCGTAATTGGCTTCGTCTATCCATAGAACAATCCTGTCTTGCATGGTATCGACCACTTAGCTGCAATATATCTTTGCTGACCGAGTTGACTATGATTTCTAGATTTATAGAAGAAAATCACGTGTAATTGGCTTATTAAGTTCAATATTATTTTAATTACTCAGATATATTATATATGAAAATATATTCTAATTAAAGGAAGCCCCCTTCCTTATTTTAATTGCACTCGTAACCCCTCCAGCTAAGGTCCTTGGGCTCGAATCCCGGTCCCGTCATCTACTTTAATCACCAGCTAAATTCGAGATCCCAGTACTCTAAGCCGTCCCTCCACAACAGCGTGCGCGCCGTCTGCTTCCACCATGGAAGCATAATGGAATTACGAAATACTATAATGCTCGAAAAATTCTAAAAATTCTTCCAAAATTTCTAACCCTTAATCTCACGAAACCCTATAATGTTCCAAAAATTTGCAAAATTCTAAAATTCTGGCATCTATATGCAGGCCAAGACTAGATTCTCGAAAATTTTTAGAATTTTTGGAGCATTATAGTTTTTCAAAAAATTCTAATTTTATTAATTCCCAACCTCACGAAACCCAGTAATGCTCAAAAAATTCCAAAAGTTCATAAATTCTGGCATCTATATCCAGGCCAGGACTAGATTCTTTGGAATTTTTGAGCATTACAGTTTTTCGTGAGTTCTGGGGTTGGAAATTTTGGAATTTTTTGTTCATTATAGTATTTAATGAAGTTAAGGCCACGAAACACTGTAACGCTAGAAAATCTAAAATTTTTGGGAATATAGTCCTGGTTTGGACATAGATTCTAGGATTTTGGGAATTTTTTGAGCATTATAGGGTTTCGTGAGATTGGGGATTAGAAATATTAGAATTTTTTGAGTATTTCAGTATTTCGTGAAGTCCATGCTACGAAACATTGTAATGCTCACTATTATAGAACCCTTCTGCTAAATCGTTAAACGAACCCTCTAAAGGAATCC
>CAJNDV010033012.1:0-24365 GCA_905221635.1 Symbiodinium sp. CCMP2456
TCGGCACGCCTGAGTTCGTGCAAGCACACCTGAGTCACACCTGCAACAAACCCTAGACTATCAAGCCGTCCGACTCGCACAGCTGCCGAGCTGCCAGACACGCAAGTCGATTGGTTATTGTTGTGTTGCTGCGCCAGCCCTTGGGCACAGCATGCGTTTCGCACACTCCCCACCACCAGCACACTCGGGTATGGAGCCCGCCATGATGCCGCCATACAACAGTGCCTCGACACAATCCTGTTGTTGACGCTGCGGAGGCACTGCCCAGGCCAGTAGATGCTCGTGCGCAACTGGCCCTGCGACGTGGGGGTCTCGGTCTGCGAAGCGCTGCTCTCGGCATGCGCTTGCCGCGTAGTGGGCATCGTGGGCGGATACCATTCCGGTCTTATACAGGAACGGGACAGCTCCTTCGTCCAAGGCCTTGTGCACAGCCTGCTTCGCATGCCAAAACATCCGGCAGAACAGGTCTCACACCCATCATCATCTGTTCTTGGCCATATCCCCGACATGCCGTCGGGGCGCGTTACGTTGCCTGAGACGAGTGGTTCCGGAAGAGCACCACACCACGCCATGGGACCGGTCCCGCGCAGGTTTCGGTTGCATACCTCTCACTGTCACGTGTTCCATGCGGTGTCCAAGGCAGCCCGACAAAAATTCGAAAGCTACTAGCGAGCCAAGCTTGAGCGTTAGCAATTGTGAACCAACATGGCAATGGGTTATGTTATGTTTCCTGACCGTTAACGGTTCATTGGAATGACCACATCGATCGTGTGCTATCCCGCGGTGAACGGAGAGTTGCTGCGTGCGTGGCGGGGGACGCAATCGAACTCTCAAAACTTTTGCGGGTTTGTGTCATATCAAATGTCCTTGCGCCTTCGCACGCCCATCCGCTTGCCTTGGTTTGGAGTTTGTTGCCGAGGACCGCCGTTAACCGCATGTGAACAACGGCCCCGCGTCTTGCAGTGTTGCCGCACAGGCCTTAGGTTTCGTTGGCGGCGAAGGCCGCGTGCGGGATATTGCCAGACCGCTTGCCCTCCCTTCCTTGGTGTTTTTTGCTACAGTTGTTCATTGCAACGGTCGAGTTACTGCAACTTATGCCGCTGCTGGATGGTTGGCGAGCTATGCCGACTTATTGGTGCCCGAGTGCATTCTCAGGGTTTTGCGACGTTATTTCCCGTCGTCGCGCGCTCGCAAGCTCGGGGTAGGTTTGGCGCCGCTTGCAGCGAGCGGTGGCCTGGACAGCTGCACAACGGCGGGTGTCGGTATCCAACACCACCTTTCGACTTTTCGCGTGCCGTTTGTTTGGCATCCTCCGCTTATCCGTGCCCCCAGGCATTCGCAAACACAGATCACAGCCTGTCCCTCCTGGCCTGTTGTTTGCGTGGTAGCTGCGTAGCACGAAATGTGACGCGGGTATAGGGGGTACAAGCTTAGAGATCTCAGAGGTATAAGACCCACCGGCCACGAAGTGGGCAGGAAAACGATGGAAAACAATTCGTGAATATTCACCCGATGGGTCCGCGAAAGGAAAACAATAATCCGCGAAAGTTGTTGTGTAATACCGTATAGGACTTGTAATGTATATGGTGTACCAGTCCGTAGGCATACAGGTCGCAAATTCGTTGTCCCATGCCGCGATCCAATATACCCAAAGCCAGATCGCTCGGCGGGAGTTGGGCAGGGTCGTGCCTTTCATTCAGGGCCTCTGCGCTTCGTTTCACGGATTGGTCTTTCCGACGTACATTTACACGTAGTATCAACGTCAGAGGGTATCATTTTTGTGAAATCATGGTAGGTCAAGCGCGAAAGATCCGATAAAGTTGCGCGAAAGACGCCGCGAAAGAAGTCCCGTCGCTTGAAGGCCATGCATGGCACACGCCACGGCCCACGACTTGGACTCGACTTTTGAAGCGTAGCTACTGTTACTGCTACTGTTATTTACTACTACTACTACTACTACTACTACTACTACCACCACCACTCGTACTACTTCAAACATGTCCCGCGAAAGTGAGGGCGAAAGTCCCGCGAAAGGAAAACAACAATCCTAATATTGATCAACACTCATATATAGAAATTGTGGATATCTATCTACTCATCCATCTATCCATTTATTTATACAGATATGATAAGATATGTGTATACATCGTACGTGTCGTACTGCCTGGGGCCAACGTTTGGGTACAATCTGGCTGCCAATTCATGCCTTGGAAAGTGGATCTGGAATGGGGCTGATTTATGGGCTGCCCCGCGGCGCTTGGGCAGTCCTGTCGACCGAAGGTCATGTGTGTGGAGCTGAGTCTTGAGATCTTGAGACGATGTGTTTGTTGTCGATACTACATGCTGTTGGGACATGTTCAGAAGCTTTGTCATATTGTATATTCTCCACGCGCAGGTCATGGATGAGCTGGCGACGCAATGGCATGCGAGCAAGTCGGGCAAGTTTTCGACAGGTTGCCCATTGGCCCACCAGGCGAAAAAATCGATATTGCACACGCACAGCTATCGCAGCATGAACTGGAAGGCCAGCCGCTTTTGCTGACCCTGTCGTTGGACATGGTAGGCGCCACGGCCGCATATGATGGCAACACTTGTTCGACACTTGCGTTCTCGGCATCCTTCCTCCTCAGAGGCTCAGAGCCACAGAGCTGCTTGAAAGTCCATGGCTTGACTCCACGACTGGGAGGGTCAGGCCTGGTTCGACATGGCTTCGCAATACTTCGGAAATTTTTGCGCAAGCGAAAAGAAGAGTAGCCAGATAAGTGCCTGCACCGAACCCGCTTGTAACAGTTTCCGTGCGCCCGTCCTCGAGTCCTGCATGTGCCGCTTGGACCACTGGAATCAGCAGTGCGAATATGTGCCCCATACGGCCTGGACACAAGTTTCGGCAGGCTATTCCGACGCTGGCCCAACAGTGCAATTGAAGGCGCCGGCATCGCACTTCTTTGGATAATCATGTCATGTATGCAATGATGTACAAACATGAGATGGTCATACGGCAGTAGCCAGTTTTGGCGCGTGGGGCAACCAAACCTACTGCACGCTATATTCTTCTACGCTGCATGCCCCAAGAAGTGGTAGACAGGACATTTCCGGCAGGCCGACTAAGGTGTGCGCAAGAAAAAATGTAGTAAGCATACAACTCAGAATGATCCCGCTGGCAAAACTAGAGAGCGAGTGTCTCGAAAACAAAGAGTTGGAACTGAGGAATATCGAAGCATGCATACCATAATAATTGCAAAATTATGACACAAACACATATAGACATGTCGACAGATTGAAAGATGAGACGGCAGAGCTGGATAAAGACTGTGAGAAGGAAGGAAGTAAGCGAGGCACCCATCAAGAGACACATCAAAAGACAAAGAGAAGTAGAGGGAGAAAGGACAGAAAGAGAGATAGGGAGCGAGACGCAGAGATGGAGAGGGAGAGCTAGCTCAACACATAGAATCCACGCTTCAGCCACCTCTGTTTACGCGACAACACATATAGTTGCGGGAGTGGAAGCATAGACCAACCAATCGCAGACATAGGACATTTCAAGGTGGTTCGGGCAGGACTGCCGAGACTTTTAACGATACTTTTAACGGTGATTCGACTTGCTTGAACTGCTGTAGTTTACTCGTGCGAACGTGATTAAGGCGTAGCGAAATACCAGTATCGAGTCAGCGATACAAGCAAAAAAACAGCAAAGCAGATAAACAAAACAGGAGCCAAAACAGCCTAAGGATATGGAGACAGAGAGATAGACACCTACAGGGGAGGAGAAAGGGGAACATGGAATGGGAGAGACAGAGAGAGAGAGATGCAGCGACAGATGGACAGGGACAATCCGCCAATGAACCGCGGGTGCCCGTTCGCGCGCGGACATGCACGGAAGGGGTAGCTGGACCGCTTGCCTGCGAGAAATGGGGGTAGGTTGCTTTGCTTGCCTGCAAGGACCTTTCTGCCACAAGTCACATGACGGGGGAGAGACTTGCTACAAGTACATGATCTCCATGGGACTTTCCATGGGCACAGCGAGCACCCTTCGAGGGGGGGATGCCACAGCAGCACGTGCAGAAGTCCCCGAACCAGAGAGGGGAAACCGGGAAAGACCCAAAGGGAAGGGGAAAAGCAGGCCCCTTGCAGACTACGTCCGCTTCGCGACGGAGAAAGGCCCAGCTTTTGTTTTGCTCTAAGATGGATCGGGAAGAATATATGGTGGGACAGGAAGACTAAGAAGTACATGGACCCTATGACGGGGGAGCCTCTCAATGCGGAGGATGACGAGGACAAGCGCTACGTACAACGCCACAAAGAAAGCCGAGCGACAGCTCGGCGTGCTGACCAACTAGTCAGCCTGGTGGGGAAACACAATCCCCGAGTCGAAGAAAAACTCAGGACCTCTGTGGGCAGGTTCCCCGACGAAGTGGCTTCGCTCCTTGCCATTGCCAAGAAGGTGTTCCAGAAAGCCATAGCACAGGAGCCGCGGCATGGGGGGACTGACGATGACACCCAGACTGCCGAGCTGCAAAAGCACAGGGGGAAGAAGACCCACAAAAAAGAACAGAAGGGCAAGAAGAAAAGAAAAAAAAAGAAGGACAAGAAAGAGCAGCAGGACGACTCCAACGCCAACATGGGGGACAACAGTGGCCACGACCCAATAGCAGAAGAAGTGGACTGGGGGGACAGTTGCAGCGACGCGACGATGGAAAAGACCACAAGCCAGCTGCAGAGATGGACAGTGGAGACGGTGACAGCGATGTGAACGACGACCTGGGGGAAGCCGCAACCGAGATGCCCCCCAGTGAGGGCAACAATTGGCCGTGAAGGGAGATGGGACGGCCGTCGGGTGGACCTACATCCTGGACCCCGATGACGAGCAGCACAACAAGTCCAAGCACACAGCAGACTGAACCGTGAAGGAGCAGCATGAAGTGAGAGCGTGTGGAAAAGCTTTGGGGGAGAGCGAAACATGATGTGTTTTTGGTGTTTAGTTTGCTCTGTTGATGATGGTACCTTTTGGGTTGCCTCCTCGCAACTTTTCATTCATACCCAGCTGGGGGGATATTTCCTTCTGCATATGAATCCGGGTACCTTTCGTGCATGTTTGAAACGCCGGGGGATCCACTTGTACTTGTGCGCTGCTCGTTCATGGTGTTGCTTCTTGAACAATAGTGGACCCCTGGGGACATTTAATCCTTATGCCGGTGGACTTGCAAGTTGTACCATGCTGACCATATTGTACTCTACTTCTATGCCGCTGCTGTGGCTACTCGACACTGCCTCGTACGTTTTGCTGCAATTCACTGCAACTTCCGTCGCTAGTCGACGATGTTTTGCTGATTCTCGTCCTAGGTTCATCTGGATCTGGGCCTGCAGCTGCTCGATGAGGACCCTCTGAAACTGGACGCCCCAAAGGTCACAACTCAGAGCCTGGATGGTGTTGGCATGCATCTCTTTCCAACGCCAGTTCTTAGCAATTTGTATGGTGCAGTTGCTCAATCCAGCGCAGAAGTTTCGGTGGCAGTCCGTGGTTTTGGGCGAAAAAAGAGCATTGATACTTGATGTTGGCCCAGAAGCGGCCATTTTGATGCTGGAGACCCCAACGGAGGATGCGAACCCGGAGGTCCGCTTCTGTGCGCAGGGCACTGTGTGAGAACATCGCAGTTTTTCGGATAAGGTCGTAGAGTGCGCATGTGATCAGATGGGATTTGTCCAGCCGAAGCGGCCGGCGCAGATCCCAGTGATGCTGCAGGTCAGGACGATGGTCCCGACGACAACGACGATGCAGAGGCTGGGCCTCAAAATCCAGAAGCACTTCCGGAGCTGACCCCGCACCGCACCAGAAGTCCGTAGTGAAGCGCATGCACGATAATAACATGGGGCATCCTGACAACCTCACTTTCCTCAGGAGTGTGCGACGGGCAAAGGCAAGTCCGGCAGTGCAGCGTTACATCAAGGAGAAGTTTGAGTATGAGGCATGTAAGTCGCGACCACTGCCCAAACCAAGTAGGCCTGCTACTGTAGTTCGTGGATATCGGCCAGGTGTCAGGCGGGGGTAACCGTGTTGTTCTGGACCCCAGGCAGCTCAAACCAGTGCTTAGCATCGTTGATGGGGGCAGTGGCTATCAGGCTTTGGAGCCACTGCGGGCAAAGACCGCGGCAGAGGCCTTTCGCAAGTTTGGCTCGGGGGCGACATTTCTGTGCGCAGGAAATCTTAGTCGCCGATGCGGGCATCGAATTTAGGCAGGAATTTTGTGAGCTACCGGCCGGCCGAGGGGGGCATCATTACCGGGGCAGATTGGAAGCCGGGCACCTTGGCAACAGGGAATCACAGCGAAGCTTCTTTTTGAACGTGTTCGTGATGAGGTGTGCCCCACCAACAAGGAGGAGTGATCCATGGCATCGCGTGAAGCTGAGGCTGCGAAAATCGACTTTATCGTCGTAGCGGCTTCACTCCGGCACAGAGGCACCTGTGACAAACAAAATCCACGTGTACCAGGCTGTCTGATTTCTGATGATGTGCTTGACGCCGAGCTCGTGGAGGGCGGTGCCAATGGAGAGATGAGACGGGTTCTTGAAATTCGCCAAATCGCTATCGAAGCCTTCGTGAAGATTAATTACGTCGCAGGAGGCGTGCGCGCCAGAGCGTCATAGGCGATGAGCCGTACTTCCGAGGAGCACAAGGCCGGTGACTTAGTGTATGTGTTTCAGAAACCCCGCGAAAGGAAGAGAAAGCTGACACAGGAAAGAGGAACGATTGAAGGGCAGCGAAGTGGGAGAAGGACCGAACTTGTGGATATCCATGCGTGGGGAGTTGTGGAAGGCAGCTTAAGAACAAGTTCGCAAAGTCACGTCGTTGGAGCGGGAGGCCCAAGAGCTGCTTCAGGGGGAGTTAGAAGAGCTTAGAGAATTTAGAGAAGAGTGGTCGCGAAAGGAAAACAAGCCGCAATTCAAAGATATGACGAGTGAGCCGTTTCCCGAGATAGATGAGGAGCCCCAGCCTAGGGAGAATGAGCGGAGCAAGCGCGAGGTCAGATTCCAAGAAGAGAACCCTAGTAGGATCGTCGCGCCTAGAGTGGATCCGATCCACGTGGTGTGGACCATCAACGACTCGCAAGCAGCAAAAGCTGCAAGAGCTTCGGATTCCAGTTCGAGCTCCTCCTCGTGAAGTTCGTCGAGCAGCCCGCCGAGTGCACATAGTACCCCAAGGCGGGGGGCTAGAGTCCCGAAGGAATTCGCAGACCAGCCCTGCCACGGAGGTGGCAGTACCATCTGAGTCGGGACCAGGGCAAGTCCAGACGACCCGGAGTCAAGGGACATTGATTGTGTTTGGGAGTCGAGTGACTACTGGGAGTGGGATCCCGACACCGAGTGCCTTGTCAGGTGGCACTGGTGTTGGCGGCTTGGAGTCTTTAAGCTGAACGGGTGGGAAGGGTGTCCAGTGCCTACGTCACTGTTGGGTGAGACGAGCTACTCAGTCATTGAATTCGAGGATGTCACCCAACGCTGCGAATGCAAGCAGCTAAGCTGCGCAGGGCATGACCTCTCCGAGCCTGGCGAGGTCGAACCGAGTTCACCGTGAGCGCTCTTGCAAACCGAGACGTGCTCCAGGCCGTCTTTGTCAAGAAGCGCGGCGGCGACGAGATGAGGTCGATACCGGCCGTGGCAATTAAGGCATTGTCGGCTGAGGCCTCCAACAAGGTCCTTGCGGAGCTCCAGGCGTCAGGGAAGCTGGACCGTATGATTGCTGTGCAGGTGGCGGCGACTCGGCGGCGGAAAGCCTCCATCGGAGATCTTAGAAATGCCTTCGTCAGAGGCATCTTGCACAGAGCTGGTGGCAGGCTGTTCGCCCGGCAGCCACAAGGAGGCTTGCCTGGCCTCGAAGAAGGCCAGCTACTAGAGATGAGCCTGCAGACTCAAAGACGCCCCAGCTCACTGGCGGCGCAGTTTGAAGAAGGTCCTGCTAGAGCTTCGCCACGAGCAATCGTCCTTGCTTGATCCGAGCCGGTTCCTTCTTCGAGAAACAGGCCGAGTGCGGGGAATGGTGATTGTGGAGGTGGACGACATGTGGACCGCGGGAGACGAGCTCCACTACCAGCAGATTGGCGCGTTGAGGAAAAGGTTCACCTTTGGCCAGCACAAGTTCCTCCAGGACGAGAGTGAGGGCGGGCTTTAACGGCAGGCGCATGCGACAGGACGCCAACTACTGTACAACTTTTCATACGACCTCCAGAAGTTCATCGAGGAGCGCTTGTCACCAGTGGCGGTTGAGGGAAAACTCAACGAAGACCGTGCAACTGTGAAGGAAGTGGCTCATGCGAGGGCCGTGTTGCACTCTTCGAACTGGCTTGGCCGGGAGGGCAGACCCGACTTGATGGGAGAGGTGAGTATCCTCTCCAGCCGGATCCCAGATCTCAGGGTGAAGGACCTGCGTGAGATGAATCGCGTGGTTGAGAGAGCGAAGGCCACTGCGGAGCTGGTGGTGACGATTAAGTGCATCCCGGAGGAAAGGATCGGCTTCGGAGTCGTCAGCGTCGCCAGCTACGCCAACGTGAGAGAGGGAGGGTGGCATTCGATGTTGAGAGTCACCAGGGTGCAATGTGTTGTACTGGAAGTCTGGACGCATTCACAGGGTAGTTAACTCTACGTTAGCTGCTGAAAGTATGAGCTTGTTTAGAGCCCGTGGTGATCTCACATGGTGCGTCACTCTCTTTAACGAACTGATGCTTCCGAATTTTGATCTGAAGGGGTGGGGAACTAGCCTCCGGCATCGAAGGCTGTGTGTCATCCCCGGGAAGAGTGAGGAAGATCGCAACTTCGCCGTCGTTGATGCCAAATCACTGTATGATCATTTGTCTAAGGAGACTTGTAGACACACGGCGGATCGCAGAACTGCGATTGAGATGCAGACCATTAGTTAGGCAGACCTGGTTCGAAGCCGGAGCGTCGATTCGCTGGGTTGATCACAACCGAATGATCGTTGACCCCCTTACGAAGGTAGGAGAGAATCTTGATCCCCTGCTTAAGCTTTTGCAGACGGGGAGCTGGAGCATTGTGGCATCTCTCTGGCCCAGGAAATCGAACTTCGAAGACAGCAGAAGGCTCTACACATTCTCACTCGCCAGTAGCACTCTGGGACAAAAGGAAACTTTGGGAGCTGTGAAAATTCTCAGCTGTGCCAAGCTGTGGCTCTTAGCACTTGCCTGGTCCCAGAGCGAAAGGCAGGCCCCGAAGTGTTTAGGCCCGAGACCAAAGGGGTGATCGGGAGGGGCTTGTGAGCGTTGCCAGGGTCAGTCGACAAATCTCGCGGAAGGGCTCCTACACATGCTAGGTGGTTGTTTTTTTTGGTTGGACCATGTACGGGTGGAGGAATAATGAATGGAGTTCCTTATTGATGTGCCTCTCCATGCCTCGTGTTTTCTTTCTTTCCTTTTGTCGCCGTCTCTGTCGCCCTCCCTTCCTCCCGCACTCTTTCCCTTTCTCCCTCTCTTATCCTTTCTCGTTCCATCTCCTTCCTCCCCTTCCCTCCGCCTGCGTCCTTCGCCGGCTGCGTCGGCCGGATGGTTGCAACTGTGTATCTGCGCTTGGCTACCGGTATCTCGCGTAACAGTTTACAAGCCCCGTATAACCCCGTGTAACTGGCCTAGCTTACTAACCACCACGAAACCCGCACGGTTGTCAGTTCTGAAACCGAATCGTCGCAGCACTGCACGTGCAGTGTGGTCTTAGGCGGCGTGCCACCATGCGCCGACTCCCGCTAGCTGTGCAGGAAAGAGAACCCTACGAAAACCATCCGCGAACATCATTCCACCCTATGGCTTTGCACGAAAATCACGAAAGCCGTGAGAAAACCCCACATCATGCCATCTATTATGAGACATCAGTGTCCCACCGAGCCCCCTTCCTCAGCAAATCCTTCGCAATGCTTTCGGGAAAAAGCAGGGCCGGATTGGGAGCAAATGGGAGCCAAATCCTTTGTATTGGAAGTTGGAAGGCATGGTTTGGCTTGAGAAATTTACATGTTCTTCAGGCCAACATGCAGCGGCCGTTTTTGAAAGGTTCCTGTTTGGGCGGGGGCGTTGTGAAGGGCAGCTGCTTTGATGCATCCCTGCATCTTTCGTCTGCAGGGTAACAATGCCACCCGTCCGTGGGCATCCCGGACATGGCCCGGGACACAGAGTTTCAGACTTGGGGTTGGTGTGTTGGGTGGCTGCACCCCTCTGGCCCAGCTTCAGGCACAGCAGCATGCAACCCACAGCGAGGGCCACGGGCCCCACCAGGACACCTCAGCTCCCTTGGCAGCGTGATACTGCGGCATACTGAGGCTGAAGTTTTATATCGTGTCAGCAGGACTTCCAGGGCGCACAGTACCCCAGCACGTGGTTGTCCTTCAAGCGAGCTCCTTCACGATTGGCCGTCTTCGTTCATGGAAAGTTTATGTTGGAATATCGCCGATATTCTGCAAGAAGCCTCGCTAAACTGTTCTCTGGACAGCTTGCACAAAGATGCCTTGGCGCAGCTCATTGCAGGCATGAAGGCAGAACAGCTCCCTTCAGATCCTTTTCAGTGCAGCACCCCTTTTCCGTGGCAGATTGCTGCCGTGTACTTCGACATTGCTAGCCAGCTTGAGTTGGTGGATCCCCATGTTCCGCGCGAGCCGGAACGGGCGCGAGCTGCAGCTAGCATATTGCATTCAGTTTACCAGGCCCTTATCACGGCGGCATCATTTCTGACACGCAGCATGGTTTCGCGGAGCGTACATCTGCAAAGCTCACTGGATGGATTCTACAGCTCAGTTGCTACGCATTTGGTTCATTTGGCTCGAGGAGCGAGTGGTCAGAGGAGCCGAACCCTTGGGCTTCACACGCAAGCAACACCATCGGAATGGGCCCATCGTTCGGCAGCAGCTATCAATGCGGTTTGTCGGCCTGGTAGAACGAATGCACCATTGCTTGACAGTCACCGACAGGGTTCAAAAAGCAGCCTCCAGTATTCAAATTCAGCTAGTGGTGGCAGCGCTGGCATTGGGACTGGCCGAACGTTCTTCAGTGCGAATGTCACTTTACATGAGTTCCAGACGACCGACATCGCTTCCCGCCCGTTTTCGGACTCAAGTGACCGACGAGAGCCATTCATTGCGGGGCGAGCGAATCTTTGTGCACACCTGCGAGGCATTCTGGTACAGGCTACTTTGGATGGGCGCTTGCAGGAAGAGCTGGGCCGCGTTGACACAGACTTCCGACCCGTTGACGAAGAGTCGAGTAGACCTAACGGCATTTCGAAGCCGATGTTGCTACCAGTCGGCAGCTTCTCCAGCACAGGCACAGTCTCACAACTCTACGAGCATGCAGACCTACCGAACGGAGGCTCAGCGATGTCATTGAGTTCAGATTCGGACATGCGAAACGAAGAGCAACAGGTGTCATCGAGTCCTTCAAGCGCAGTGGCCGTGCGGCGGTTTGCTTCTAGGCGCCAGGCGGGAAGCAGTGCATCGACAGAAAAGCAAGTCTCGGATCATTTTCTTGAACTCGGTGACTTATGCGATGTTGCAAAGTGTGCCCACATTTCCGAACTTTGTGATGCAGAAGACAGCTCGACGCCTGCCTGTTCCCAGCGACATGCATCGCCGCCTGCAGCCCAGCCCGCCTTGCAAAAGCTGCGGCCATGGGAAGACAATTCCTCTCACAGGGCTGATGCTCTTATACGGCACTTGGACGAGGTCAGTCGAGGACAGGGTACGGCTGGTGTCGAAAGATGCCTGTATGCCGACGGCGTGTTGCCTCTGTCGAAGGAGTCGTCACCGAATGAAAGAACTGTGCGAATGCTCACGGAAGAAACAACGAAGGAAGAGCCTTGTGCAGCTGGGCAGACCAGTTCAAGCCGAGCTTACAAAGCTATGACTTCTTCGTTGCTATCGCTTGCACGCCCTGCTGAGCGACAAGATGCCCAGCAGCGGAAGCAAGCACCTCAGACGACAAAGAGCATTCAGCAAAACGCTCGCGAACGGCAAGCAGGACCTGACAAAGCAGGGAAAAGCTCTGCTTTGCCACCAGAAGTCTCCGTCAAGCTGCCTCAAGTGGTTCAGTGCAGAGGCTCCCAGAAGTCATCAAGCCTGGCTGCAGGAATCTACTCGCAGTCCTTCAAGAAAGTGTCTTCGAATGCTGCAGACAAGCACAGGCTGTACAGGTCAAGCCAGAGCCTGCCCGTGATCAAGGTCAAGCAGCGTAGTCCCCCTGACTTGCCTGAACGCAAGTGGCGCCCAATGTGTTAGCCGACTCAACCTGTTGGGGAAACATGAACCTTCAAAGGTTGATCGTTTCCATGTTTCACCGAGCTAGTATTGTGGCAAGAGCCAGCCATTGTGAAGCAATGGTGTCACAAAGTGCTGTCCATATGTTAGACAGTTGAATCTTGCAGGTCCAGTCTAAGTAGATACTTCTTCCCAGATCGCAAGCCAAAAGACCGACACGATTGTGCAGGCGATTTTCTGAGCAGGCTTGGCAGATTGTAGCCGGAGCCAAAGCCATGGCTGAGCCCCGGGCGTTGCCAGCACTTGCACTGGCGGAAGCAATCGGCTCCAAGCGCGATCCGCTCACACTGCCCAAGGACTGCCGGCCTGCATCGCATTGGCTTATGCACACGGGCGAGACATATTTAGATGAATATGTTTCAATTATTATTCAATTCGCTGCATGTTTGTTTGATTTTGACGGCGACGTATCGGACGTGAACTATATGAAATTTTCAAAACGCCACCCAGGCCGCCCTCTGCCCTTGTGCAGAGGCTGCGTCGTAATAGGTTTTTTGCTGTCGGTCAGGAGCAGCTAGACCATCCACAACCTCTGCGGATACTGTCACCTTATTGTAGGAGTGGTTCTCCCTTAGACGTTCTGTCGCATCAGAGATGTCATGTCAGTTCGAGTACTCGGTAACTTATCAGTGTCATTTCCGCATCCTCATGTTGGACGGGGCGATGTTTCTGTAGGCAGTGCAGGCGCTGGCCGGATTGAAGTAATTTCTTCCCCAATTTATCAGACACCCCCCCGAATCATCAAAAACACTTTGGGGCCAGCCCTCCCGAAATCATCCCTGCCCTTGAAGACCTAATTTGCATTAGCTAGGGGGGGCCGGAGCAAGAGTAGGAGCAACAGCAAGAGCAATTGCAAGAACAAGGGCAGGAGTAAGAGCTGGAGGAAGAGCAGGAGCGAAAGCCAGCGCAGGAGCACGAGCCAGAGCAGGAGCAAGAGCAAGATCCCTCAAATGTATTCAAAAGTGGCAGAGAGATAAAAGCATCCGCCTCTGACAACAAAAACACTCCCTCAAAAGTGACAGCAAGGATACAAACTCGCGCCTCTAGTAATAAAGACACTTGTCGAGTGTTTATTGGGGGCCCAGTTGATTATTAGGCGGAGGGATACTCGTAGTTGCAGAGGCCCATGTTCAAAAGCTGTCCAAAGCACAGTTCGGAGTTGGTGCCAGTGTGAGTGTGAGCACGTCATGGCGTGCCACAATCTTGCCACTCCTGATGATCCAACGGAGATCACTGCAGAGAAGCTTGGGGCTCCTGCCTTTTGGTAAACCATTTGGGTCCCCGACTCTTTCGCCCTGGTGCAACAAGCAGATGATGTGAAAACGAGTTCATGCGTAGCTCCGAGCTTGCTACCAAGTGCCAATGCACGCAGGCTACATAAATCATGAAAGGGGACGCGGGAAACCCGAAAAGTCTTGCTGGGCATTGGGCGTCAGAGGACCTACAAAAAGCACGAGACATGATGCAAAATTATGAACCCCACTCGCACTGCAGCGTGCATGATGTTGCATTCGACTTGTTGCGCGCGACTTATGACCTGAGGTAGCCTGGCAGTGTCGTTCATGTGCAGGAGTGCTACACATCCTTTGTCATCCCGAAGGGAAAGCCCTCGTACGGGCTGGTTTGGATGCACGGCCTCGGAGATGATGAGTCGGGCTGGGCAGATGCACTGGAGGATAGTTTCGACCTGAGGGGTTTGAAATCAGGCGGGTCCTGCCGCTTTATTCTGCCACGCGCCCCCAGACAACGAGTTACGTGCAACGGCGGTGAAACGATGACGAGCTGGTTTGACTTTCTGAAGTTGCCGCTTTCTGCTTCCGATGCTGACAAATCTGAAAATGTGGGCTGCTCACTGGAGGAAGCTGTCGCGTCGTGCGGCCGCGTCCACGCAGCCATAGACACACTTGTCGGTGAAGGCATCCCCACAGAGCGAATCGTGGTGGGTGGCTTCTCACAGGGTGGGGCCATGGCATCTTGGACCCAAAGCCTCGTCAACTGCTGTCTCTGAAGTGCATTTACGTTTTTCACGATGATGTGTCAAGCAAGGCATTGCTCTCAACGCTCACTTATCCACAACGCTTGGGCGGCGCCATCGCGCCTCGTCATTCTGATACCGCCTTGTGTTGCATAGTCGAGTTGCGGCCCCGCCGTGGCAAAAAACACTTTGCAACTTATTCCATGCAACAGCATGCGGCCACTTTTCAGCTTGGGCCTTTATGCTCGGACGGACGCAATGGGCTCCGAGAGAGTGCGCATTTTGTTCCTGCAACTAGGGCTTGTTGGCGTGGGTCTGCCCACCTCTTTGAAGAGTTCCGTTGTTGATGAATTCGGATCAAGCCGAACAAAGACTACTCAGGTCTTCAGCGGCTTGTGCTTCTTCGGGGATCATGTGGCGAAATTGGTTGATACTCCACAGTGCCGCGAATTGAAGGTCTTCTGGGGGCACGGAAACAGGGACAAGGTCCTCCACCCAAGCCTCCAAGATATGGGCGTGGAAGCGCTGAGACGTGCAGGAGTATCGGTGGTAGCTAAGAGCCTCAGCCAGCAAGGAGTAGACCCCGTGCACCCCGCCTTGAACTACCTTTAACTCGAACTTGCTTGCTTGCCTTCCTGTTGCCAGGAAGTACGAGGTCGAACATGGCAATACGCAGCAAGAGATGGATGACGCAGCGGCATTCTTTGCATCTGTTGTAGGTGCATAAGCCCTGGGCTTTGCATAGGTTCATGGTACAGGTCGACCAGGGTTTGAAAACTGATTGAATCGATCAATGATGAATGATGAATGTATGTGAGGTAGAAAAGCTATCAATGAGGTGGTTGCTGCATGTCTCTGTGCTCCATGCACTTGCTCAGAAACAGGTCTGTAGCGCTTTGTTGCGAATTTCTTACCTGTTCTTGCTCTTTGGGTTCAAGCATGTCGCACTTTAGCACTGGCTTAAGGGAGCCTTCAGCAGAGGAGCTGAGCAGCTCTCGCTGCTTTGCCAAAAAAGGAGTTTGTTCTCTCAGAGCTGTGTGTGTGTGTGCTGGTTTTCGTTGCCGGGTGACGCGTCATCAGTCATTGGACCAAGGATGCAGCCACTGGTCTACTTGGCTGTTCGAGGATGGCTCGGATGGATTCAGTTCGTGGAACGATCTAAAAGGGCGTTTTTGAACAGCTCTTTGGTTCTAGTTGCCGCTGGAGCTGTTCACTGCTGGGCAGTGGTTTACTCTCTCTTCGTCGCAGTGCACACTCGAGCCATGCGTCCAGCACTCAGCATCCGGTCTTGATATTCTTGACATGGGAAACTGCAACTTGGCATCATGCAGCACAAGCATATCAAGGTCATTCCGGGTATCACCAGGGCAGCGCAGAACAGCTTCCCCAGTCTGTCGCTTTGACAGAAACTTTGGCTGTCAGCTCTCTGTGGGTTTGGCTTATTGCGGGCTTCACGACCGCCGCCGTTCGCATGCTGGATGAAGATGCCGATGGACTTCCATTAGGACTGCTCCAGTCTCCGGCTTGCCTTTGCAAGGCAATCAATGCTTTTTGCATGACTGTCTGCAGGAATGGAAGACCTGAAATGGGGGCCGCTCTTTGCCTGAAAAGGGCACATCGTCACGAGATGTCACGAGATTTTCCATGAGCTGACGGCTTCCAAGGATTCTGCGTTTCATCCGCTCGCCCTTCCTACATAGTGCACTGGGGCATGCTCATT
Source organism: Symbiodinium sp. CCMP2456 (assembly GCA_905221635.1). Lineage (NCBI taxonomy): Eukaryota > Dinophyceae > Suessiales > Symbiodiniaceae > Symbiodinium > Symbiodinium sp. CCMP2456. Next base: position 15,994 of record CAJNDV010033012.1, read on the forward strand.
CAGTCAGCTGCGTGGGCCTGTTTGTCAGCATCATCTTTTTGTGCGCAACAATGGCTGCTATGAAAGGCGGCCGCTTTGTGGCAGAGGCGACTACAACATGCTGCAAGTACTTAAGTACTTGCTTTGTAGTGCTTCGGCTCAACACAGCTCGTGCCTCGCTAAGGTATCACAGTCTGCGAGTCCTGCCTGGCTATTGTGGCGATCGGATTTGCGGTGCCACATATGGTGCTAGCAGGCAGGCGACTGAGTGAGTCAGTTGTCTGGCACTCAGTTTCAGCCCCGCCTCGTCACAGGCCGTTTGTTCGACACATTCTGAGAGCCACTCGCTCGCCAAGGATCGTGCTTTATCCGAAATACTACCAGCAGACAGTTTTGAAGCGGCTGCAGCAGAGGCTGCCGCTGCCGGACCTCAACTGTGTGTGATCCTGTCCCTAGCCGATGCCGCTCGCTTGACAAACACGATACGCCACATAGGAAAAGTCATGCGTAAGTAGAGTTGTGTTTTCCAGGTGTCTCGGTATTGCGGGCAGCAGGGTATATCCAAGTAATTGTTTTTGCGTGTTCGACAAAGAAGATTGGAACTGAACAGACCCATATGTCGCTTGATTTTGGCAGAAGGGAATGGCAGGCTTGGCTTCTACGTTTATGCGGTGGGTGTGTCCGTTCCTTGTGCTCTCGGCTTTCGTGCTCCCCCTTTCGCCTGCTCCTCGTTTCCCCTATGCACACCTGGCTTTTCCTTATGCTAGCCTGGCTTTTCTACCTGGCTCCTGAATGTCATTCTCAGAGGCATATCTGCACTGTCTTGCCTTTTGCTGGCAGGCATGGATTCAGAGCCCATTTATCCGACAAAGTTGGCGGCACCAGCACGAAATCAACCCTCCCCACCCCCCTCCCCAAGTGAAGTCCTGTCCTCAGAAGCTCCTAGAATCTAATGATCCAAGCGTCCGAACCGCAAACAAAACCTGCAGAAAAGCGCACGACAAGATACGTAGATGCATGGCCTTAAATCCTAGACCATAAACCCCCCAGAAGTTTCGCCTCGACCTCGAACCACATGCCTCGCCTGGATCGTCCGAGTGTGAGCGCCGAAACCGCTGCAACCACTGCCATACCATATGGGGGTTGAAGCTGCAAACCAACAGAAAGCAAACTTAAATTTCCAGCAGCCTCTGGGAAAGAGCAATGGACATGAGTAGTCAGGCCGAGTTGAATAGCTGAAACCAAAACTAGCCAAGGCAGTAAAAGGAAAAGCCAGGTGCGCATAAGGGCAGAAACCGTCAGCATAAAAGCAAAGCCGGTCGCGTAAAGGAAGAGACCCACAGCTCAGCTTTAAACAAAGCATGCCTAAAACTGGCGCCGTAATGCTACAAGTTCATGGCATTCGTCTCCCCAAGGCACCAGGACATGCATATTGGTGGCAGAATATTGTGTACACCATGGCATCTATGGCTTTTGTAGCTGCTGTGGTTGCTTGCGGTCGCTCTCCCTCGAAATCTGCGAACGTTCCTTTGCCACCTGAGAAAGCCGAGACGTTGGCCGCATGGTCGCACACGCTGTCGTTTCTTTTAGTACTCGTATCTTTCAGTTTTGTGTTGGATGTGCAAAGTGCTCACAGCCTGTGGTGCAGGAGCTGGGAACTGAGGTGTGCCTGCTGCTTGATGCGATGACCGCACTTTGCATTGTCTTATCTTATCCTCACCTCAACACGTGGCTCTTGCGAATTGCAGTGGTGGCTGTCATCGCTTGTGCTGTGGCTGTTGCACGGCTGCAATGTGAGCCTAGCCACCATCGCATACCATCCCTTTCCGAATGCTTTCATGCTGGGTCAGTCAGCCTTGACCCAGGCACAGCACAGCCCCGTGCGGGAAATTTATTTGGATTGGCTCGAGCCCATCTTCGTCATACGAAGTGACTCGCACAAGCGGTTGCCTCATGGGCAACGACAGCTTCTTCGACAGATTGCTTGGGTCGCCCCTCGCATGCCTAAAGGTCCTCGAGGCTCCCCGCGGCTGTACCAATCGAATGAACTCGGGCCACTAAATGTCAAGATATTCAGGAGCGCAAGAGATAGAGACTGTGCTGACCTTGGCGCTCGAATGTTTCTGTCGGACGCATGGTGTTACGCGTGAACAAACTGAGGAAACGCGTGGATACCCAATGCCATACACACACTCATACATCTCCAACTTGTAAAAATCAGCGATTGGTCAAGCTTCGCCGATCCTGCTGCATTGACCCGCTGTAATGCCGAAATGCGACGTTGACACCTACCCCTTAGGCAGGCCAGCTCTGGGGGTCCACACATGCCGGCTTTGATCGTTAAAAACTACACAGGCATGGCAGTGTTAGCGCATTTTCGTTGAAAGCCCTGGAGAAAGATCCACCGTGCTAATGCTTTCACACTACAAGCTTGCGCACACCTTAAATGGAAGGACCAGTTGTTTGTGGGATAGTGTTGTTGCCGGTGTATACGATCTATTTTAAGAGCAGCGTGCGCCTTTCATGTTAAGTTCGGCTTGAATTAACCTCATGAAAAGCTATAGAGTGAACCATAAAGTGCATCCACTGGCTTCACTTCGGTGGAGGTAGTCGTACTAAGTGTGATGGCTTTCCAACGCAAGTTCAAGGTAACTTGAGGCCATCAAGGCATCAAACCATGTTTTGTTCCACCTGAAGTGCCAATTCCGTTCTTGTTCCAGGAAATGTCCTGGGGACAAAACATCGCGCCGAGAAACATAGCTGCCGACCACGAAGTTTATGTTTGCTTCCGGGGCCCCGTCCATGTCATGTTACGAACAAAGTCCGTCCGACGAGCTGCTGACCCAATGATCCCGAAGGGGAACAGTCAACTAGTAGACGCACTCATCGCCGATCTTGAGTGCAACACCGTTCCCACTGTCAATGTCGTAGTCGGCAGGCCTTGCCTGTCAACCGTTTTCAAGCTCAGCCGCGGGCACGATTGTAGCAGTGCGATGTGTCGCTTCATTGCCGCTTCTGACTCTTGACTCGAGGCTAGCATTCTTTGCGCCACCGTGGCACTCTGGGACATCGCTCTCCATCCGTTGGCAGCCGCACAGGGCAAAGGGGCTGAGACTGCTGGTCAAGCCATCAAGACTGAGTGACCAGCACGTAGGTTTGACATCCTTTTTCCGATCACCGGTCGAAGGGACGAATAAAGGTGGGCATGTTCGTGTGACAGCATAGCAAGCATGCTGGCCAAAATGCACTGCTTCATGCTAGATCTGAAGGAACGGTTCCCGTGCAGCCTCATAAGATCTTAGCTGTGAGCCTGCGTCGAGTGTTCACCGTGTCAAAGGCTAGGTTTTGCCAGGCCAAGTTTGGATATTCACTTGTGAATGGCTTGAGCTAGCGACCGTGGATGCTTCTCGAGTCACGCGTGGGGCTGCAGGGATCTGACGAAGTTGTGAGTTTGTAACCTGTGGTTTGGAAGGGCTTCGACAACGATCATACCTTAGGCAATCATGACGTGGAACCGTTGGCTTGAAGCCAGCAGGGCAATCAGCAAGTGTGATGGAGGTTTCCAGGTGGCATGGCAGACCGACATCTGTTCGCGAGTAAGCCGGCTGAGATTGGAGCAAGAAAGATTTCTACTTCATGCGCTACTAGTCGAACGACGAGAGGTTTGCACGCAGATCTCTGGAAGTGTTACAGTGCTTAGAGAGCGTAAATCTGCCGAGTCAGGAGTACAAAAGCGGAATCTTAGATTCGGATGGGACGACATGTGAATATCGAGACATTGGCTCGTAATTAGTTTACATTGCCATGTCAACTCGCGGGCAAGGGCGAGGTCGTGGTTCCTGCGTTTCGCGAGGCAGAGGCACACAAGGGGCATCCGTCCAGACGCTTCGTCATTGATGGGCCCACTGCACAAGCGGAGAATTGGCGGATCATTGCATTGTGGGCTGATTCTTGTTTCGTGCTGAGGAATCTGGCCGGAACGAACATCCACAGTCTTTCGGCCGCTCCCGGAAGACCTGGCAGAGGCCGTGGCCAACCTGGCGCCTCCGCATCTTCATCAACTGCCGCTTCTGGCTATCAGAGTACAGGAGAAATCTTGGGCACAGGACTCTTCCAGGGGGCTGACGGATGGAGCCCCAATTTGCCACGTCCCTCTCTTCGTGTCACATACTCACATTACGCAAGTACCGCCAGGATCTGGGCCAACCGTTGAGATGCTTCCGAGTGGGCCACATGCCGGAGAGTCATTCCAGATGGTGTCGCAAAGCGATCCAGAGCGCCTTTGGCAGCACACCCATAGGGCTTGACATAATAAGCACGGCCCGGGTGAGCACCAGTAACTCTCTAGACGTGCAGCTTCAAGTCCTGGATGTACTCTTGTCCCGTTCACCTTGCATTGTTGACGAATCCAAGATATTGTCAATGGGTGCTGGCTCAAGCCGGCTTGGATCAACTGGAGGAAGGGCTGCAACAGTTTGCGAACTTCTTGAAGTGCCAGGCACGATGGTAGGTGGCACATGCCTGCATGGCTGGAAGTCCGGAATCACACTTAGAATCGGTTGTAAGAAGGAAACAAAGCTGCAATGAGGAATGTGATATGACCGGCTGTTATCAATACTAAATACCACAGCATCCGCGCAACCCCGGCCCAAAACTATGAGAACCTAGATCAGGGATCCGGTTCGTGAGTTGCAGGCAGCACATAGCCATAGCCTAGATGTGCGGAACCGCACGACTGCACGGATGCCCTCACAGCATTTCTGTTCGGTATGTCTTCGGCCCATACCCATCAGTTTCGTACCCACGGCGAGTATTCTCTAAAGCTACAGGTCTTTATTTTGCGACTGTCCCAGACTGTTGCTATCTGCTGTTGCTGGGCAGACCCTCTTTTCTCTTTACCAGCGTTCATTCCTTCCAGCTTTCCAAGCCGGCGCCTGCATTCTGTAAGAGATGTAATGCGGCAGCGATGTGAAAGCAGGCACGAACTCAGTTTACAAATTATCACTGCGAGTATCCCCACCCTGCCCCATGGTTGACAACCCGTATTTCGGTGCATGACTTTGTTTCAACTTTGTCTGTGTAAGCATGATGGCCTGATTCCTTCGGTTTCATCAGCCTCTTGTGTTTTGCACCGCTACACCCGAAACCCTGAAGTTTTGAACCCAGTAGATCCTGTAAAGTTTTATTTGGCGACGCAAACTTGTGCTTGTAACAAATTTGGGCGTGCACAGTTTTGATTCTTGTCTCACAATTAGGTCTATAGATTATGTCGGTGACCTCGAAACATCCGGCTCAGCATTAGGGTGTGCACAATGCCCGCATGATGGGTTTCGAAGAGACTGCTTTGAAGCAAGCTTGTTCGGCTCGAAAAGGCGGGGGGTTGGTCTCCCTTTCTTTCTGTGTTTCTCCTGTTGGATACCTGTCTAATCATTTGATGCCTATTTAATTCTCTTTTGATGCCCATCTTTTACAGATGCCGACGAGAATCCGTTCTTTTGGCTCCTGCATGGCATCCAAGGCTAGCGGCTAGCGGGACGTACGGACAGGACGGAGGACAAGAACAAGGACTGATAGAGCGGAAAGTGGCAGGCGAAACGAATCAAGGCTCCTTTGTGTCCGCCAACGGGACGAGTCCAAAAGGGTTTCAGATTTCACGTCTGACATGATGCTGGCTCCTGCCGACTATGGAAATGCAGCGTGTCGCTCTTGCACACAATGCCCGGTTTCAGTCACGCTCCCTCCGGAGCAGGGCTGGTGCGCGACTTCGCTGCTTTGCGCCAGACGGCTCTCTTCAGTCCAGCCTGTCGCCTAAGAGCTCCTGAGCTTCTGGATTATCCGTGAGAGCCCAGCTTCCACTCGTGAGCTGACGACACAGCGTGCGATTGTCGGCCCACTTTGTGATTCCATCGCAAGGCATCGAACAGGCCCGGTACCCAAGCGAGCTCCTTGAGTCCGAGCTTTTCAATGGTGTCCTTGTTTTCCAAGCAAGTACCGCAGTCTCGGTCAGTGTCTCGGTCGGGCTTTCGGGAAGGCCGAAACCAGCTTTGGTGAGCTCCAGCATGGCGGGCCGAACGTTGCCCCCAAGCCGCTCCGTCAAGTACTCAAGCACCTCGTCGGGGTAGCCGTGCGGCACTTTGACAAATACCTTGTCGACTCTGTGCCCCAGACTGCTTGCTGTCGGCGATGCTATATAAATAACGCCCGGCATCGGGGTCTCGATGCCCACCCAGTATCCAACGGGCTTTGAGCTCGGCATCATCCAAGTCGGGACCGCCTTTATTCGTCAAAACGAACCTGGAGCTCAGCACCCTGCCAAGATCCACCACCTGGTCGTGAGCTATGCCCTTGATAGCTTCACGGTCAAGGTACACCCCGACCGCTTTCTTCAAGGGCTCCACAAAAGCCTTTCGCCATCGCGTGTCCAAACTGGACCATCGGTACTCCATGCGAGCCTTCCCGGTCACCACTTCACAGCGAAGCCCTTTTGCGCAGCCTTTTGGCTCACCTCTACAAGTAACTCATGCTCGGCATGAGGTGAGCTCTCACATCCTCCGGCTGCGATATGCTGCGATCAGCCTTGGAAGCATGGCCGCCAGCGCCCCGGCTGCGGCCTTCAGCTCCGCGGCTTCACCTTGAAAGCCTTTCGACAGCCCTTGAACTTGGCACAGGTGTCCTCCAGGCTGCGCAAAGCCGCCTCCTCCAAAGGTGCATGAGTGAGTGAGTGAGTGAGTGAGTGAGTGAGTGAGTGAGTGAGTGCGCGGCAAGCTGCACGAGGTGGTACGCGCAGAAGCCATGCCTAAGGCGCCGATCACTCCCGGTTTCTCAAAAAGCTTCGCCGGCGTCATTCCTTCCTCCGCTTGGAGTTCACTCTGGCGAACGCCCCAACCCCAGAAACAACGCTCCGAGGTCGGCAAACGGCCCATTTAAGCAAGAGGGTATGCAAAAAGCCTCAATTAGGCAGGCCCGCCACCGGAAAGCCGGCATAAGGGCAAGACAGCGTGCCATCCTCGCGGAAACCCGTGCGAAAAGACGCTTCCGTGGGCGCGCCCTCCTCGTGGGGCGGCAGCTGCGTCAGCTTTGGCCTTGCGGGTCAGGCCGTCCTCTAGGAGCTCGCGCTGGATCCGGTAGTACTCCTCGTCCCGGGGGCGCTCGCGGTGCCACTGCTCTCGCTCCTCCTCGGGCCAATCGCTCTCAGTCGCCTGCTCCCAGAGGCTGTCGTACATTAATTTTGAGGCAAGCCAAGCAAGCAACATCACATGTGTCCAAAGCTGCATGATCCACCAAGTGGCCCACATACCACAAGTGGGCATGCTCCACCAGGTGGCCCACATACAAAGCTTCGCCGGTCGCCAGCGAAGTGTCCAGGCCAAGCAAGCAATTGATTGGGCTCGGTACAGAGACGCTCTCGTGACTCGTGATGTAGCTCTCGATCGACTCGTTGGGGGCCCGGTTCAGGTGCATGAGCCGTCGGCGATGCTCATCCATCCTTGTGCTTGTCGACCTGCTTGATCGGCGGCGCAGCGGCGCCTTCTCGAGCTCCTCCTACCCTTGTCTGAGGTGGTGCCCCAGCCGCGTTTCCCGGCACATCCGGTCTTCCAACTCCAATTCTCGTAACTGCACCGGTCAGTGTCTTCTCCTCCTATGCAGTCGGTGCTGTACTTGTCCCCGTCAACCCACAAAGCCTGATGGAAGAATCCTCGGACCAACCGTCCCACGCCGGCTGTCTCATCGACGTTCCCGCGCGCCTGCTCCATGGATCATCTTCGCCGCGCTCCTTCGAATCACTCGAGATGCCCCCTGTGCTAACATTCTCGGGTGAGGCCCACTCGCATCCCAGTCTGTGTCTCCCGGCCAGGCTCGATTCTCCGTTCGAATCTTCTCCCAGCGCAGCACCAAAGGATTCACAGTAGGACCGCATTTCTCTGTCTTGTAGGCCAGGCACCCCGGTTCAAGCCCCGTCGCCCCGGAACTGGTCACAGTCACCGAAGAACCATTCAAATGGCTCGCGCCCTGGAGCACCTCAAAGAACAAAAGCCCCAATGGCCCCAATGCCCTGCCAGCGGAAACTGGCAGCGGCAACGAATCAAGACTCTGCACAGAGGCTCCTGCTTGTCCGCCTACAGGGCTCCAGATCTCACGTCCGACGTGATGCTGGCTTCTGCCGATCACGGAAAAGAGTGTTTTATATCATGGAACACAGTCTACTTGCAAGAAGGTGTGCAAGACAGTAATGTTGTCGTTTTACCGAAGGGTATCCAAGTGTGATTGCTGGTGTAATATTTGGACCAAGTGGTTGACATATTATGATTTCGTATTTAACGAATACTGTAATCGCATTCCATTATTCCATTAGCGAATGGTACGCTGGTCAATAGCTAGCAGATTGAGTTGGG
>CAJNDV010033013.1:0-12558 GCA_905221635.1 Symbiodinium sp. CCMP2456
CGCCCCCTGGTATCCCCGCTTTCAAAGTAGTATAGTGAGTGGCGTGGAAACTTGCGCTTCCTAGCAGGTCATGGACTTCTTGGAAACGATGATCCAGCGGCAGCAGGGCAACCACGAAGAGGTGAATGCGCTCACCAAGGTGCATCATGCCGACTTGATTCGCTCTGCGGCCCAACCCTGCGGCTCCTGCTTGATCCTCTCACCGCCTTTGGCTCGAAGCTCCCTGCAAGANNGTCTCGTAAACATGCGCGCGGGCTGCGTGTCTGTGCGTCCAAGTGCCGCTACCGTACCAAGCTCTGGTGTCGATATCTGCAGACCTACCTGGTGGCCCCTTGCGTGGCACAGAAAATTGCGTGCAGTGCAGACTATGCCTCCTTTGGCTCGAAGCTCCCTGCAAGAAGTAGTCGTGGCCGTGTCTTGTCATCACTAGAAGCCCTGGCACGAGATGGTCTGCGCCTCGATGGCCGGGGTTTCATTCGATGGATCGCACTGCTCCTGGAGGCTCCCCTCGAGGTCGCTCCGGTCCCTGCTCCGATCGATTTGGAGATGGAGAAGCCCAAGTCTTGAGCCTCAGCTCCCGCTCGCGTCGCTCGCGTGTCGTGAGCGTGTTGGCGTCCACAGAGGAAGTCGCGGGCGGCATCCCCCGCCCCACGCAAGGACAAGGAGGCGGGCGCCCAAGTTTCCGGGCAGTGGTCCAGCACTCTGCGTCATGCAGTGTGCATGATGCCAGGAGTCGGAGGGAGAGCTGAAGCCATGGAAGGACGGGTTTCACAAGCTCAGTACTAGCACCCTGCGTTTGGGGCTGGTCCGGGGAGGAGAGTGGCAAGGACGTCAAAGCCAAGAGCACCGACAGCAAGCAGGCAGCGGAGGCCCTGGAAGGGGTTCTGTGACTATGTACGGATTCTGCTGTCCTTCGTACTGGGCCGTGAAAGGAGCCAAAGGAGAAACCTGCTCAGAAGACAGGCGTGGCCTAGTTTGCCAGCTGTTGTTGGTAGCACATGCTCGTAATCACACAGGCCACTTCCGCTTGCTTTGCGCCGGGATTGCTTGGCTCTCGATGGCTGAGCTTCCTTGCTGGGTCGTACAGTCTGCTCCTGCCGTAGTTGTAAAGTGGGACGCATCTGTTGCAATGCTTGATCCTTTCTTATATAGTTCTTGGTTCGGTCGATCTGTCAGCTTTCCTAAGGTCTCGAGCCTGCTGTGCCTCACAGCTGTCATGTTCATGGTGCCCTTCACGTCGATTCAGGAAGCAAGCGTGTTGCTCTCTAGCTGGCAGCACGGTCGCCTCTTGTGGTGACATATGCCTGGAAGTTTGTAACTTGAAAGGACCTGGCCCTGCGTGGTGTCGTGGATTTGAAGGCAGGGCGGAAGGGCGGCAGGGGTCTCGTGGCCGTCGCATGGCGACAGCTATGGCACAGGTGCCTTGCCTCGTGGTAGTGGTCCTTGGGGCCTTGGCCATCTCGACTTGGCCCGGCCCCACTTCCTCGAGCTTCGACTCGGCCTCCGACTGTGCGGCTGAGGTTTGCTGTGAAGCAGGTGAGGAAGTATCGCGCCAAGAAGGACCGGCAAATCTTCGACTGCACCTCGCTTCCGTTCTTGTTTGCGTGGCTGGAAGGCCGTTTGAGTGGTGCTCGTGGTGTTGATACGCTCCAGCAAACACGAGGGAGAATGCGTTTGTGGCCTGTTTGAGGATGCTTCGCGTCGACTTGACCTGTCTCAATGTTGGCTCCTGGTTTGTTTCTGTTTTCCTTGCCAGGTACTACTAGCCTCCGTCTTGTGCATAGCAACGTGCCGGAATGATGAGACTTGGGGCGGGGCACTGAAGCTTGTCCGGCTGTGAACGTTTTGTGGAAAGTGTGCCAGTGCTGCTAGATGTTGCTTCGTTGCAGGTGCAGAACATTGCAGTACTCTCATTCCACCTGACGATGGAGAGCAGTAATTCATGCATTGCACATGGAGACCGGCAGCTCCCACGTCTCGCCGAGACGTAGACACAAAGAAAGCGGACAATAGAGCACTGGAACACCGCATACATGCACGGGTCGACCCGCTCCTCACCACAATTATGCAAATTCGGCAGCCTCTCCAGTGTGCAACCCGCAGCTAGCAATGCCACTGAGTTTCTGTTCTTGGCTCTTTGGCGCCTTGCACATGGAGTTGCATGGAGTTCTTCTTGAACTCCCGGCGTTGCTGGGGCACAAGCCCCGCAACTCAAACGGCGCTCGACGTCTCGTAAACATGCGCGCGGGCTGCATGTCTGTGCGTCCTGCTGACCTTTGGCACTGCCGCATGCCAAGCTCTAGATTCTACAGTGTCGGTATCTGCAGACACCCCAATCTCTGGCGACCGCTTGCGTGGCTCAGAAATCGCTTGCAGTGCGCCCAGTTCCCGCGGACTGCCGCAGTGCACTCGGTCGTTGTGTCATGCCGTCGCGACTTCGCTCTGGTACGACAAGCCGAGGGATCCGCCTCCCGTCCTGGCAAGATCGATCTTGGAAGGTGCCAGGATGCCAGCTCTTCAGTCAGACGGTGCAGCATTGAACTGCCAGGATGAGAGCCGAAGACCTCTTTCGTTACACGGTGCTCAAGCGCTACTGCCGGGTGATAATCGTTTCCACCCATCGGCTTGCATCCAAGACGGAAGCCACTGCAGAATTCAATGCCGCAGTCAACAGACTGTATACTTGCATTTCACACATTCAGCGGCCTTCTCGTCATTCCCTGCCGACGAAGTGCATCCGTAGGGTCGGAGTTCTTCCTGACTTGTGTAGACTGCACTGCCAGAATGTACGTAAAGTTTTTGTGATTGTACTACATCGTACTGGCCGTGTTTAGTGGCTGGTTACTCAGATAGCACGGAGCAGGCGGTGGGTAAAAGAAAGGTGGGCTGCTTGCTGGATTCCATGGCGCCGAAGAGCGACATCAGCCACCAGTACAGAAAAGAGTCGAACTCGGCAGGTGGCGTATTCCCTACCCCTGCGGAATCTCTCCATGGCACGAGCCAGGACCTCGCTCGCCTCAGAGACGGGAGAGAAGGGAGAGAGCGGTTGAGGTGAGCAGCTCCTGGAAGATCTCCTATGCTGCTCCGAAGCAGGAGCGAGAACCGCTCCCTTGTCCCTCTCTTTTCCCTCTCGCCTTCCGCAAGCTTCCAGAGAGAGGCCTACGAGAAGCACATGTTCTGCCGGCCACGACTCTACGAGCCTCGAGGCGCAAAGCTGACGCCGACATGCAAATCTCGATCGAATCTTTCCGAGGCTCCGTTCCGGATGAGGTTTGGGAGGCGATCTGGCCTTGGGCAGGGCGCCCAACCTTGCGGAGGGCAGGTTGTACGGACTGTTTGTGAGTTTGCGCTGTGCTTTCTTTGTGAGCCTTCACCTCTCATGCATGGACCTCTGCACCTTTCAGCCTAGATGGGCCCTTGTTGCAGTGAAAACATGCTTTGGGCTTCCGACTGACACAGCTTTCGGCAGAGCTAGTGTTTTGGCAAGAGTTTGCCTGATGACGGGCATCGCGTCACGAGCAATACGGCTCAGCAATGAGAAACGCACTTGCGGTAGCAGTACTCTGAACCCTCCACACTCCGTGCATTCACGAAACTCCCGGTTAAGGCCCTACTTCGAATTGAAGAGTCGCACCAAGCTAGCCCTGTCATTCTCTTTCTGTGTTTCTCTAAGGTCCCGGCCAACTGTCGCGTCTTCGACCCGCATTTGATCTACACACCAGCCCGGCAGCCAAGGTCTAACAGGAGCTTCTGGGTTTTGTGACTCGACTCGAGAAAGGATTCGCATGATCAGCATCGGCATCCTTTAAATAGTAGTAGTAGTAGCAGCAGCAGCAGCAGCAGTAGCAGTAGCAGTAGCAGTAGCAGTAGCAGCAGTAAGCGGCAGCCGCAGCAGCAGTAGTAGTAGCGGGAGTGGGAGTAGGAGTTGGAGTTCCAAGAGCAGCAACAGCAGCAGTAGAAGACGTGACAATCCTGTTGAAATCCTTGCCCACACGCGGGGGAAGACGAAAGAGAAAGTCGTAACAAACAGCGTCTACACTGGGGGTTGCAGGGGTCAGATGTTTGACATGTGATTTGATCGCACGTCTCAATTTCTGTGTCTGCCGTCATTAGAAACCGTTTTGGCCAATGGGTCAGTAGCAATGGATGCCGACCCCAGACAGCCTGGGGTGTGCGTGAATTGGGCTCTGGAACAGCACAACTTAGTAACTGAGTACAACTAGAATCGTCAGTCACTCACAAGCGACGGTTTTGGGTATGGCCAAGAGTGTAGCCGAGGCAAAGATTGGGATTTCGTTTTGGACACCTCCGGTCTCGTGTCTTTCCTGTTTGCTTACGCTTCGGAATTCGAGCATCTAGTTGGGGAATGGCTGGTTTTGAGGTGCTGTGATTCTACTGCTGTTTGTTTTTTGAGCGTGGGCTCGAACGCTTGCATGGGAACTGGCTGGCCCTCCTCAAGCTTTCGCGTGTGCTATGATGCTAATGATGTGTGTCTTGAGCGGGTGCTTCTGAAATCGTGCAACTGCGGAACAAGGCGAATGAATGTTTTGACTTCCGGTTCGAGTTTTCCTTGCAAAAGAGAGACTTGCTTGAACCTTTTATTCGAGTCGACACAGTGTCAGAAGACTGGGGTCTGGCCTGCCTTCGAACACATGACTGGTGAAGTTGATGGATTTGTATGTGCTGCTTCTTCGCCATTAGTCCATCAGTTGTATACATTTGCCTAGATGATGCGTATGTTGACTATTGCGGTGTCGTTCTTCACGCAGGTCGTGGACGGAACGTCGTTGCGCACCTGCTTAGAAAAGTGCAAGAAGCCGGGATCCCAGGGAAGAATCTCGAGTTCGGGAGTCACAGTTTCTGTCGGTGTTTCAGCAGTGCAGGTTTTTGGGAAGGACGCTTCGGTATGAGATGTTCAGCTTGTTTGGAGTTCAGGTTTCCTGGGCACACGATTAGGCTGCCTGGCATTTCTCCGGTCACGTAATCTAAGGTGCAGAGATGCGGCCATGTGCTTTTTCGTTTACAGCCTCTCGGCCGCATGAAGCGTCGCTTTTGAGGGCCAAGACATAGGATTTCACGCTCACGTGCTTGGCCGTCGCGTTTAGTGGCTTCACGGAGCAGCCAATGCGCTTGTAGGTAGCTAAGCCAGGACACAGGACAGATACTCTTGATGAGCAGCCGAGGGCAGCTCATGAAAAAGCACGAGTTTGTCTGCTTCCATGTGCTCAGACTCAGGAGTTTGTGAAGTTGCTCTGAGGTGAGTTCGGAGACATTTTGGGCGGCTTCTCTCCCGTGATCTGGGCGGCTTAGCTCAGAGACTTGCGGTTTCGCAGAGACCAGAGAGGGCAGAGAGGGCAGAGAGCCGAGGCCCGGACCAGCGGTTACTTGGACCTGATGACTTCCTTTAGGGCTGCCGAAGACGCCTTCGTCTTCCGGAGGCCGGAAGACGCAGGGCAGCAGGGCATAAGCGCATGCGCGCGCGCGCGCACCCTTCGTCGCAGAGCTGCGCTGGGCGAGGCTTCAGGGGAAGAGCACCGTGGACGTCTTCACTTGGTACTGCTGGCTGCGCTTTGAGCGTCTCGAACGAAGCATCGCGATGCGTCCATCCGAGGACGGGCGCCAACCAAATGCTCATGCAGGCCTCCGAGGCTCGAACTGCACGTGCCGAAGTGTCCTCTCCGACTCCGACGCTGACTTCTTGCTCCTTGACAGCTCCATGGCTTGATCTTCGGTGGGGATGATGCCGCGGTGCACGTGAACAAGGACAGCCATGGGGGGCGAGGGGCATGAGAGAGAGAGAGAGAGGGGGAACCCCCATGCCCAGGAGAGAGAGAGAGAGAGAGGGAAACCTGCCAGGGGTCTACCTCTCACCATCTCTCACCCGAGCCCTGGCGAAAGAAAAGGGAAACCTACCTTTGTGCTTTCGCGGAACCCCGCCAAGCACCCTCGTATTGCGCTCACTTTCGGTCCGGGCCTTAGAGTGTTGTGTCCAGTTGTGTGTCAGTGAGACGGTGGCGTCCGAGTTTCCAAGCATGCAACATCACTTTCTTTTTGCACAGCTGAGCTTTGGTGGGGAATCCCGTGGACCACGGGCGCGCGCTCGCGCGCGAAGTATAGGCCTGAACGCTCCTGGTGCCTCCCACCTGGTAGAGCGAGAGAGAGAGAGAGAGAGAGAGAGAGAGAGAGGGACGGGGGGCCTGCCCCCGCCTCAAGCNNAGCCCTAAGCAAAGCAAAGCAAAGAGGGAAAGATCCCACAAGTGCTGTAAACAAGAACAGGCAGTGGACGAGGCGAGTTGGTAGAGCCTGCCAATGCGATTGGTTGGATGCTGTAGTCCTACGACGTCAAGAGTTAAATCATTTTTCTTGCAGACTCATTACACACGAGTCTGCTTCAATGCCTAGGACCTTACACGAGCCACCTCCAGCGCATCACGATCCTTCAGCTCTCCGCCACTTCTGGAGGAAGCCGCAACAGGGGCCCACGGCCTGCACTCGCAGGCACACGGCTCGCATTGCAGCTCAGGAGAACCACGGCGAGTCGAAGGTAGCTCGGCACAGGACGACCTGGTAGCGCAACACGTCGCAGCGCATCCCCAAGCTCGGCGACAACCAAGTTGGGAAGCTGAGGTGGACGGAGTTCGCGACTCCTTCGAGATTTGCAGGCACGCCCCGTGTTTGCGAATCTGAGCTCACGCGAACGCGAGAGTCCTGCACCATGCTGCGGTGGCGACAGGTTCGAGGTCTTCGCGTTGCTGTGAGCTCTGCGGAAAAATGGAGCTGACCCGTTCCGTGGGGTGCATCGGTCCAGCGCACAAAACACGCAGAACTCCGCAGCTAAAGGAGCTGAAGACTGTGGTGCAGCGAGAGCTGATTCTGAACACTGCCAAGGATGCAGAAGCCGCTGCTGTGTTTTCCTGGGCGTTACACACGGCTCCATATACAGCTCCCTATACAGCCAGAGAGCCGCGGCAGGACCTGGTGGAGATGAGCACCGGAGCGGAGGCGAGGAAGATGGGGGGGGGGGGGGGGNNCACACGGCACGTCGCATAGCGACATGCGCCTCGGCCAGAGCCTTCGGAGCCTTTTGAGGCCATGCTCACCAATCGGCGCTACGACGAGTCACGGCCCAAGGGCTTTCAAGCCTTTGCCGAGATTCCGGTGACTGCAGCAGTATAGAACTTCCTATCGGTATCCCGCTTGAGCAAGGTTGAAGTTGATGTACCGGATCTTCAAGCGCGAGGCTGTGACCTACCGTCTACCGGAGTCTACCGTCCAGTGGCCTGGTCCTTGGAACCTGCCAGCCGACGATGCTCCCGCACATCATCACCGCCATGGAGCCTTACATCGAAGGGAGGAGCCAGAAGAGAGGGTTTCGAAGGGAAGGGACGGCCAGAAATTTGACTGCGCTGACTTGAGATGTTGAGGGGATTGCTACGGAGGATGCTAGCTCAGAATTACCTTCTTTCCCGAGCACGCAGGGCCCGGGGGGTTGTGGAAGACCCGCAGATGATCGACAGCCCCGCCGCGTACATGGAAAAGGCACCCTTTTGCATTGCGCAGTGAAGCTGCCCGGAAAGAGGGTACAGCTTGCAATAGAAACAGCGGGTCATCAATGCTCTACAGTTCCATCCACTCGTAGTTCATAGTTCTATTTCGTACCACTTGCTTTCGTAGGTGCTGGAACTGAAAAAGGAGGTGGACGACATGGCCGGGAGCCCTACAGGAGGATGCAGGGTAGCATTCACTGATGCTGGCATTCCTTGGGTGGCCAGGATGTTCTTGCGGTGACGGGGCTTTAGAGATTCGTGAGGTCGTTTCCTGCTTCGACAGCGACACCGAATTCCAGAAGGGCCGAAACCGAGGCCTGGAGGCTGTGCTGAACAAGGCGCCCCCGCCCTCTGGGCAGAGGGTTCCGACAGTTGCGCTGTCATCTTCGGAACCTCAAGCAAACACCCCACTGTATAAACCCACCAAGCAAAAAACATCTTCGATTCAGGTTTTTTTAGATGTTTACCAACAGTCGCTCTTCCGCCTCGCGAACGACAGAGCTGCTTAGTGTCTGCGCTGAGTTGATCCATGGTTCTTACGGGTTCAGGGGTCGGCCAAGGTAGAGTTTGGTTCTCCCTCTTCAGGCGCCTGTTTGTTTGGGTGCTTTTCCTTGGAGACAGGACACGCGATGTGCCAAGTATCTCGCTCTCTTCTGCGACATGCAGCACTGCCGGCCCGCTTTTCCGTGTCTAGAGTCGGGTTGCGCTTCCGGAGTCCAGGCTGAAGAAGGGCTTGAAGGGCCGGAACGAGGAGGAAGTGCAGACCTTGGTGAACCAAGTCGCCCGGGCCCCGACTCGGCCCTCGCAGAGCAGAGCGGCAAAGCGCTTCGCACGTCGCTCCCGCAGCTCCAGCTCCCTCCCAGGTGAGTCTCTTCGCACATCTCAAGGAGAGAAGCGAGAAGAGCAATAACCGCTTTGCCGTCCTCATCTCTGCCCAGTTGCGCCGCTTTCACGAAAGGACAAAGACATTTTCCTGGACATCTACAAGGCTTGAGCGGCAGGTCCTTGTTTGCCCTCGACGTATCTCGCCGCAGAGCGCCTTATCCCGGCGCCTGCTGAACAAGCTCTCTGTCTCCAACGATGCCGAGGAAGAAGGGGGCGTTCGAGCTTTCTTCCTCGCAGTCCGCAGACTCGAGCGAGCTGCAGGACTGCTTCATCACCAAGCTGAAGGCGAGCCGGCGCGAGAAGAACAGCCGACACTCAAGAGAATCCCGCGCAGGTGGAATGTGGTCAGCAATCCATCCAAAAGCTGGCAGGGAGCCCAAAGGGCGGAGCCCACTGCATGCAACATGTGGAAGCAGATGTTTCTTCAGGCCTCCATGTTCACGGACATGGCGCTGAGCGACCAGCTTCAGGTGCGTCTTATTGTGCCCTCGATGAGCCAGCACGAACAGAGCGGATAGAAGCCTCAATTCCTGAGCCCTAGGAGGAGTACATGAAGGCCTCACACTCTGGTTCTCCGGGTGGCGTAACCCACGAGGCAAGGTCACCGGTGCGAATGCGGCGTGATGTTGCCGCTGCTGCCGCTGCCTGTCTATGCAGGTTCGAGTGCTCCAAACCAACGCCTGGCCCGAAAAGGTGAGAGCAGATCAGAGCACAGCCGGGCAAGTGTGTGGAAGCGCCCTTGCACACTCACCAAGGCCCACGACGTGCCTGTGATCCCTTGCCCGGAGATGACCACCTGCATCACGGCCAGCAGAAAGACATCGGTGAGCCACAAAGACCACTTGCGCGGCCAGGCCTACGAAGCTTTTTACAACTCGAAGCACAACGGCCGGAAGCTGAGGCCAGACCATAGCCCAAGCCCCGAGGACTCCGAGGACTTGGGAAGTTTTCTGCTCTTCGTCTTGAGTGCGCCTCTAGTCAGACCGTCGGCGCTTGCACACTTTGCACACTCCAAAGTTGGAGCCAGAAACGAGAAGAGTGTTGTTGACAGGTGGATCTACAACATGGGTAGTGTGGTGCAGCTCTCAGGGGCCCATAATCACTCTTGAAACGTGGTTCTGGCCAAGTCTTATAGTATTTTTAGCAGTTTATAATCACGATATAGAACAGGTTAAAAAGGAAATCGCATATTATAAGATTAAAACTACTAGTATAAGATTTAACGACTTTTCGATTAGTAAAGAAGTGATAGCCAAAGAAATAATACGCGACTGTTTCGATTGGTTGGTTGGAAGGATTATTTCGATTCAACAAAGTATGTAGGGTATGTAACATTATCAATAATGTTATGTTTGTAGCAATCCTAAACCCTAAAGTTTAGTGCTTTGATTTTTTGTTGTTTTGTTTCTTTAATGTTTGTGTATGGGATTTGCCGATACTGTTGATTGTGTTTTCGTTTTTTGGTCATATCATAGCCCTTTGAGTTGACAATTTGATGCTTACTTTTGTTGTATTTTTTGTTTATAACTTTGTTAATTGTTTTTTATTACTGTATGTTTTACAGTGTAGGCCACGATATGATATTGCCTAGTAATTCTAGCAGTTTATACGAGTGGCTGTTTGGAGTCTGACACTATAGACCCTGGATGGGAACCCTAGCCCTAAAACAGGTAAGGATGCCCTAAAACAGGTACGGATGCCCTAAAACCTCCTAAGACCTCCTAGGACAGGTAAGGATGCTCCAAAGAACGTTCCAGTTGTCGTAGGGACCCTTTTTGTGCAAAAAACTGCTCAGTTGTAGTAGGGTCCAGTTTCTGCTTGCAGTATAGGGCTTCTGGTTGTAGTATCGGGCTTCCGGTTGTATTAGGGACTATTTCCGGGGAATGGCCAGGTGTATGGCAGTAGTATATAGCAAACCCACCATGTGCCAAGTCTTTATTTGCGGTAGGTTTTGGACCGTTTGGAGGAGAGGGGCCGCCACGCAACCATATTTGGTTGCGTTTATGTTTGACTTGCTTCCCATTCGCCCAAGCACCAACGAGTTCCTGCAGACTGAGGAGCTGAAGTGCTACGGGCTGGCACGGCCCCATATCTTGGTCCGGCCCTGTGCGCTCTCTGAAACTGGCCGTTCTTGTGAATTCGTGCTCGTGGACGGATGTCTAATGAAGTTATCGCGATGATCAGTACTCATGCTATGCTATACAACGAGTGATGTGCGTATGGCGTATGGCCCCCTTGGAATCGGGGGGTGCATATTCGGAAGACTACTCAACACAACTTTGCTCTTCGCGAAGATATGACGACACAGGACAAAGCCTGGCAAGGCCTAACAGTGACCCGTCCTGAATGGTCCGAAGTGACCTGGCTTATGCAAGGTGGTATCGGCCTATCAGTGTCTTGCACTGGTTCTCTTCAACCAGAGGCAGCAGGCGCGGAATGTAAGTTGTTCTGGTTCCGGCCAAGGCTAGCTGTCTCTGCCCTGAGGTGACGCTGAGGGAGATATGCGAGGCGACCAAGCTTCCTGAGGAGGAGTCTCGACGACAGGTCCTTTGCCACAGCTGTTAAACAGTGCTACAGGCGACAGATCGCATTCAAAGAACACTGAGGTCACCTCCTTGACAGTTTCCCGGCACAAGGTGCTCCTGCACGACGCGACAGGACGGGACTGCCATGCATGGAGTGGGAACGGAATGGCAGTCCTTCGCTAGGCAAGGACCTCGGCAGTGAGACGAAGCTCCAGGCCAGCTCAGCCCAGCCAGCTCTCTCGATTTCTGTCGTCTCCTCGCTCTCTCTCTCTCTCTGCATGTTCTAGGTGGTATTTATACGTATATACATACATAATACATACATGTATTACATATGCACATGTATGTCTCCTAATTATCGGCTTGGTAGGTGAGGAATTAGGAGATCAGTTTAGCGATCGTAAGAACAGCCGTGATCCTTCTGATCCGTGGCCATTTTGGCATGAGCCGATCGGCCGTGCCCGAAAAAGAAGCGGCGTGGGAAGCTTTTCAGGATAGATCCCTCCTGTGCCGCCATGTCGTTCCCACAACCGGGCGTCCGAAGCTCTTTCCCGCAAGCGGGTCCGAGCTCGTCGGGAGCTCACCGGGAGGTCCCATCATTTGAGAATCCCGGGAACTGGGGTCACTATGTCCCTGGTCAAGCGGAGGCTCCTCCGAACCCAGCGGCTCCGGCAGCAGCATCGGGAGACTGGGGATCTGGCACTTGGGGCCGCGACGATCGTCGTGGAAGGCGAGATCGTGCTGCCCCTGCCGCCCACAACCCTTTCGTGGTGCAGAGTTCGTTCAGCAAATGGTCGTTGAAGAGGAGTATGAGACGAGGAATTCCCTCCTGGTCATCGACAATCGTGATGACCGGGTCGTTTCTCCCTTCCAGAACCGGTTGGCACAGGAGATCATGTCCAATGCCGCCAGCTCGATCAACGTGCTGACGGAGCGAGATCAAGTGCTCACTCCCAGTTCGGGCTACCATTGTTCGCTTTTCGCGAACTAGACGCTCGACGGCATCAAGGCGATCTTGCTGTTCTCGATGACCTCGCAGACGGGAGGCCCATGTGCTCAGTGGGACTCCCATGCGAGCCGAGCTCTGTCGCACCCGGCTTTTCAGCCGTTCACGTGGCCGGTCATGTTCGACACCTCGGCCACCTATGTGGATGTCAAGGTCTTCAACGGGAATGAGGTCCTTTTCCACCGGGTGTTTCGGGGGGCTATCGCTCGGACGCCGACCTGTCGGTGCAACAGCAGTTCTGCGACGAGGTTTTGATCCGGTCGGCTAGCGACGGTTGGTTCCGGCCGTCCATCGTCATCTCCGTGTTCGTCGGCTGGAAAGTCTCGGTGACCTCGTTCGAGGTCGGGGCCCGGGTCTACTCCGATGGCAAGTGATCATGCCATGAGCACGTGCGAGTTGCGAGTTACCGATCGTGCCTCGCCCGAAGGCTACGGCAATGATGCAGATCGCGTGGAGTTCCGGTTCAGGGATGCCAACAACCGGATCGATCTGAAGTGCGGGCGAACTTCGGTTCCGGGGACGTGGCTCACGGTTAGTCATATCTCTGGCCCCTCGCTAATCAACACGACCCAGCAGTGCCGTGGTCAGCGCGCTC
>CAJNDV010033013.1:12658-37402 GCA_905221635.1 Symbiodinium sp. CCMP2456
GCGGTGATCGCCCCATGGTACAACGACGCCGCCACGAACGAGGGGGGCACGGTCGGTACCTTCACGGACCAGTTCCCGGTCGACGAGGGTAACTTCCACATCCGCGCTCGCTCGAAGCTTTGGGTGAACCCTCTTATGTTCGTTCGGCAAGAGGCTCTGGCTCACCGTTCGCACGATGAGGGGACGGAGCTCACTGCTCAGCGTGGTCCGCCAGCTCTCATGGAAGAGGCGGCTCGACATGCCGTTCGGCAGCTGGGATCTTCGACTACTTCGGCTCTGACGAATATGCCGACGTCTGCTCAGCAGACCTATGATCAACGAGTATCGGTGATCACCCCGGTGCTTGAGGGCGAGGAGCCGCCGACCGATCGGGTCGGAGAGTACATCGAGGAGGCAAGAGATCGCTTGAGGGCAGACATGCGCTTCTCGCGCACGTCGGCGGCGATTACCCCGCAGGTTTTCACGGATGTCCTTCGCGATCGTGAAGATGCGGATTTCCAGAGCTACCGTTCGGGTGGAGGAGACGGGGCCAGAGCTCCCGGCGAGCAGCTCGACTCCTACGGCGGCTCCGCAGTCTTTCTCCCCTGCCTATCTGCCTGCTCGCAGCATCACCGGGCCGTACCAGATGGCCAGCTCGGGGCGAGAGGGCGAGGAGTGAAAGCGCTCGACGCATCCTCTCCGGATGTTTTGCGCTTTGCTCGCGAAAGAGCTTGGCGCCGGCTCCGGCCGTAACATAAGCTGGCGGATCAGCCGCGCTTCTTCCGCGGAACAAATATGCCGAGCGATCCCTCGGTGCGCTAGATCCGTGCGCTGTTCCGCATGTCTCAGTGAGTGTTGATCAGCATGTCCTGGCTCAGGCACGGCGCTCGGGTGCCATTAGCAGGCCTGTGCGGTCGCACTCGCAGCTGTTCAGCCCGAGATGGACAGGTCAGTTAGGAAGATCCTTTCTTTGCCTTTGTTCGGGGATGACTTCTGCCAATGGTTGGTCGATCTTCGGATGGCTCAGTTCGAGAAGCTCTGTGCTGTTTCAGACGGGACGATCGCTGAGTGTGTCCAAGCGTTCGTAAGTCTGGTGCCTGCGCTCGAGGCTCTCCACTCGCCATCGGAGCGGAAGACGGAGGAAGAGCTCAGCAGGTGGGTTCCGACTATTGAGATCCTCTTCGCTCTCGTTCGCAGCACGGCTAAAAACGGTTGGGCTGATCTGGCCACCGATCTTGGTTTCGGTCTGGCCGAGACGACAGTGGCGACGGTCCGCTCTCCTCTCAGATCAAAGAGGGGATCCGATGAACCGCCTTTGCCTCTGCCGCTCGCAAAGCGGCCCAGGACGATCGAGCCTCGAGCAGAAGACGCTCAGGTGTCGCTGAAGGCTCGCGAGCTCGGCGAGGCACGAAAGTGGGGCATGAGGCTCGGGGCGATCGTCGAGCGGTGCGGCGAGCATGCCGCGATCGCTGGAGGTCCGAAACCTGGTTCCTTGCTCTCGCAAGACGAGCTGAATGCACTGCGCTCGATCGTGTTCGAGAGTGGCGGGTTCAGGCAGGTGCTCCGCCCCGCAAGGACAAAAGCCGCGAGCCCAAGCCGCATCGCAAAGGCACGCCGCGTCAAGTTCGTCCTGGGGCAGCCTCCGATACCGGAGACGCCGGAGGACACAGCCCCGCCGGGCCCTGCATCGCACCACAAGCCAACTCGGAGTTACCGACGAGGAGTCTGATGCCACGGCATCTTCCAGCACAGCACCGTAGGCGGCTGCGCCCCGCCCAGCCACCCCACCCCGCACTGCCACGCCACGCCAGCACCGCACAGCACAGCATCGCCCGGACCCGCGCCGGCCGGCAAAGGGCCGCAACAGGGCACCGTCACAGGACCCCTGGTCCTTTTACAAAGGCTATGGAAAGGGCCCGGCATGGTTCGCCACCAATCGGCCCCGCCATGCACAGCCCCGCCCCTGCCCCTGCACCACCCAGCGATCCCCCCGCACCGCCCGGCACCTCCCAGCGCCTGGGTTTTGACGGGGCTGAAGTGGTACAGCCCCAAAGACGGGCCCAGGACAGACTGCCGAATGGCAGGGTCTGTTGCGCGGTCCTGCGACGCACCGCGCTGCAAATTTGGGAGGAGGCCTTGTGCAACAAGCCCCTCAAAGCAGTGTGGACCGAAGATGTCCACCTGCTGCATCGTTGTAGCAAATGCAAGGAGCTCGAGGAGCTTGGCGAGCTGAGCGACTAGCTCTGCATTGCATAGCCCGGCTTAGCACAGCGCTGCTTAGCCCATGTTACGCTTCAACCCTCCCATACCCACTATAAACGTAATTGCTTAACATTGCACCGCATGCATTGCACAGCAGTCTTCGCACAGCTGCCTCTTTCAGCTTGTCGCAGTCGCTTGG
Source organism: Symbiodinium sp. CCMP2456 (assembly GCA_905221635.1). Lineage (NCBI taxonomy): Eukaryota > Dinophyceae > Suessiales > Symbiodiniaceae > Symbiodinium > Symbiodinium sp. CCMP2456. Next base: position 15,039 of record CAJNDV010033013.1, read on the forward strand.
ACGCGACCTGCTGCGGCGCAGCATCTCACCGCATGCCTTGCCGCTTGGGCTTCGCATCGCAATAAAAGCTCGAAGGGCACCGCCGGCTCTGCATAAGTACCACTTTACATGATTCTGCTTTGCATTTTTTCTTCATATGACCAGGACTGTACGCCAGTGGTCTCTAGGCCTTGAGCTCAGCCTTTCTTCTTGCAGCTCAGCCTTTGCGCTGCAATGCCCTGACAGGTGCTCTCTCGCACAAGGCCTGTGGTCGCAAGCCCAGCCCTGCACTTCGCGAGCTAGGCACTCTTGCTTCGCCAGGCCGTCTTTTCGTTGAGTGCACTGCAGCGCGCTCTCGTAGGTGAACTCCTGCCTCGCGCGCATGCTCTGCACACTCTCCCTATAGGCACTCTCGGCTGGGAGCGCACGCACCGCACACGCACGCCTCCGCAGCCTTTTTCATGCTCAAGCACTGGTGCTGCCCTCAAGCATGAGGCGCAGGTGGACATCGTTGAGGGAAGCCTCCTCGGTTTTTGACATAGACACCGCACGATCCAACAGTGCGTTCGTCACTGGGAACGCCTTGAGACATGGGCGAAGTCACAGAACATCAAGGCGATCCCCTTGACCACGGAGGTGCTGGTGAAGTACTTGCTGAACCTTTCCGATCGTGGATGTGGGCCCACGGTGATTCCCTCGGTCCGAGGGGCCGTGAAGTGGATTTGCAAGAGGATCGGGATGCAGGGGCCAGATCTCCTCGACGCTCGCATTCTGGCTCTGCAGAAGAGAGTCTACAGCGATCGTGGGAAAGAGACTCGTGAAGCAGTCCCCATCCCGCTGGTCCTTGTAGCTGCGCTCGAGAGATTCGTGTGTGCTAGGTTCCGATCGAACCAGTTCGTGATGGCGTTCTTCGCATGGTGGATCTGGATCATGATCTACTCGTCTTTGCGCTTTGACGACGCGATGCACGTCGTTCCCGAGGCGCTCGCCATGAAGGACGAGGCGCTCTGCGGGGTGGTGTGGCAGACCAAGGTCGAGAGACAGAAGAAAGGGACGCGGTTCGCGGCGGCCAAGGTCTCGGTCTCAGGCGAAGAATGGATGGAAGACGGATGGAATGCTGCCGCGTTCGAGATGGACGATCGGGACTATTTCATGAAGGAGCTCGAGTCTGCGGAGCGGTTCGGCGACCGTCCTGCCACCTACCAGAGGAGCGTGCTGTGGCTCAGGTACGTGCTCACGACAGCAGCTTCAGACGATCTGAAGAGGGGACACATCGCCCCGTCAGATCTGAAGGGGCACCTGCAGCTCGTCAACGAGATCACTTGTCATTCGTGCCGTGTGACGCTGCTCGCAGCGGCGGTTCAAGCCCAAGAGCCAGACAAAGAGATCGGGCTTCAAGCAAACTGGAAGGATCCCAGTCAGCTAGCTGGTCCTGAAGTACGCTCGATCCCGCAAAGAGATCTCGATCGAGATGGTCAAGAGACTCACGAAGAGGATCGTGTCAGATTGGAGATCCCCGCCCGAGTTCGAGGCGGAAGACTCCAACCTGGTCGACTTCGGGGACTGCTCCTTGACCTATGTCATCAAGGCTAGGTCGACGATCGGACCGGCTAAGGACCTGAACCTGAAGTACCATGCTATGTACATAGACGGTACAGGAGCGGAGCGAACGCTCTGCGGACGCTATAAGATCACTGAGTGCGAAGACCTCGGTGAGATCCCGCCGAGCTCACAGATGTGCTCGCTCTGTTCAGGCAAGATCTTGACGGATCCGTGAATAGGTTGCTTGATCGGGAGTGATAGGCGAACGTGTGAGTCGCATTCGGTAGCGCAGCTCAAGCCCAGGGTTCTTTCGCTTAGATCAAGCCATGGTTGATCGTACTGCCTACGCGACCGAGGCGGCGACGCCGAAACTCAACCTCCGCCAGATCTTCGGTCGACAAGGGCTCGATACCGGGCTATGCCGGCTCTCGGCGGGCAAGGGCCTGCTCACGGTGGAGATGTTCGCGATGCTGGGACAAGATCTGTCGTCCGCGAAGGAAACTCTTCGGAAGCTCTGGGAGGCCGACATGACCCCGCTCGGGGCTGACGCTGCCAGTCAGGAGCTATCGGTCATGTCGCTAGCGGCGGTGTGGCAGGCAGCTCAAGCCCTGCAGACACAGTACGCCTCTCGGCGCGCCAGAATGGAGGAAGACCGGAATAAGATCCCGGAGCTTTCGCAAGAGGACGTGAGGGTCCACCCCGACGTCATTCTGATCGACGCCACAGGGAGCCGCACAAGAAGTTCGTGGAACGCCTCTCGCGCGACTTCCTTATTCACGGGATCGTGCCGTTCTACGAGCCGGCCGAGATCAGGACTCGAGCCGACGTGATCGTGGTGAAGTCGGGGCTCTCGCGGAGTGCCGAAGATCTCCTGTCTATATCGAGGGCAGATCAACCCGAGCCGGTGACGGATGTTACCACGCTGTTCAACAGGCTTCACGCGTTCTTCACGGCGCTCGAGTACCTGAACATCTGTGCGTTCTCACGTACGGAAGGTCCTCTCAAATACTAGGAGCTCGAGCAGTTTCGTTCGGAGTGTCCAGGCCTTCCATTACCATTCCTGATGGCGGCGGACCGGGCGATCCGGAAGAAGATCTACCGTCTCCTCTCGGAGCAGAGGGCAACGTACACGGCGTTCTCGCAGGCTTTGCTCGAGGTGCTCAACAACCACAAGTACTTGTGGAACGATGCGAGGACCAGTGCTACGTTGTCAAAGGTCGATTACAACCGGCAGCAGCTCGCTACAAACTCTGATCAGGTGCAGGAAGATCCTCCTCCCGTTCCGCATAATCCCTACAAGCGCACTCGCGCGGGACAGAAGAAGAAGAAGAAGCGGAACCAGACAACTGGGAAAGAGGATACGCCCTCCAAGAAGGTCGCCAAGGAGGACCCCGATAAGAAGCCGAAGCGGGACGATCGTATCCCCGAGAAGGAGTGGAAGTTGATCGCTGAAGCGGCCAAGAAAGTACAAGGCGCTCGCCGATGCCACTACTTCAACTCGTCGCTCGGCTGTGTTTCAGGGGATAAGTGTAGGTTCAAGCATTTGTGCATGGTCTGCGGAGAGACGCACTCCATGATCGGCAACCACTGAATGGATCCGACAGAGACTGACCGCCAACCTTATCTCGCCCTTTCGGGTGCGATGAGAGGCGTGGACGTGGAGGCGATCGCCCAAGAGCTCTTGAGGAAGCAAGATCCGCTCGCCCGAGAAGAGATCTTACAGCTCGCCTTCAACTTGCCTGATCAAGGACAGCGCAAGGCGCCGCGAATGAGCGAGGCAGCGCTTTCTTTGCTGGCGCCTATCGGCGCGGCGGGATCACACGACTTAGGTCGTCCTGCCACTCGTGGCCTTGGTCTATTCAGGCGATCGCGCGGTACATCCAGCAAAAGGTGCTGGAGAACGTGTTCACGTCGTTCGCGGTTCTATGCGATCACGACAGAGCAGCGCAGAAACTACGTTGCACACGCAGCTCACACTTTTCGCACACACAACTTGAGCCTTGTGTTGTCCGAACGTTCAGTTCACACAGCACCGTCTCCAACAGTGCTCACAAGTCTTGTACACTACAAAAGTGGGGTAAAGCACTGGCAGCAAAAGCTAAAACCCCCCTCGATGGAATGCACATTGTGCGTTCCATCGCTTGGCTTTTGAGAGCCTATCTACACTGTAAAAACTACGATGCTGAAGCCTTCATAAGAATACATCCTGGTAACAAGGACTTACACAGCACCACAAGAGAACACTGCTACACCGGAACGGCGTTCCGCTTGGTGAGGATGCACCTTTGGCGCATCTTTTCATTTCAAGCCTGAAAGAGGGTTGCACTGTCTACAACTTCTAAAGCTTAAGCGTTGTGCTTCGTGGTGGCTAATCGGTCCTTTCACTTTGTGTCGCTCAAGCCGCATGGCACGCTGCACCATGGCACATTCTCGTCGATGAAAGCATTTGCCTTGTCCGATTGTGTAAACCTCCGGATACACTAAACTTTGCGCAACCGGTAGCGCGGGAGCTTGAACTGGCTTCTTCCGAGCCCTGCTGCTGGACGCCCCCGCAGAACTCGTTGAAATAGAATTGGAAGCCAACGAGGAACTCGAAGCTGACGTAAAGGAGCTCGACGCAGTAGAAGCCCCTTGGTGAATCGTGATTATCACCGTTTTGGTGTTGTTGTTGTTGAGCTCAAAGATCTTGTAGCTGAAGAAGTAAAGGATGCCCACCATAATGAGCATAGCCATCGCCACGATGATCGTCATGAGGATGAAGTCCATGTAGCAGTTGAAGAAGTTCAAGTAGTAGCTGTCTCCACCATTCACGGGGGACCCCAAGGCCCCTTTGATCTGTGCCAGCATGACACAAACCCTGAACAGCTGATGAGCCTTCGAAAGAACCTTGTGGGATCCAAAATTCTGCTGCACAACTTCTTGGGCACCGAAAACTTCTTCATGTTCACAATCATACATGCCAATCAATCCGCAAAGCAACTTAGACCTTCTCCTGGGATGACTCTTGGTTGCTAAATCTGCAGGACAAGTTGCTGTGCTGATGGGCTTCGTCATGAAGCCGAAGAGCTTCTCCTTGTGGGCCCGCTGGATCCACAACCAAGCGAGGTCAATGTGCTTCATCTTTCCAAGACCTTCACGTTGAATCACTGCACGGGTTGCGCTGTTATCTACATAGTGCACCAGCTTGACTTCACATCCAGGTCCACACAAAAACTGGACCATGCGACACACCAAGACTGCTTCATGAACTCCAAGAAGGCTACCGCACAGCTCTGATTCCGCACTACTGAGGCTTGTGGACTTCTGAACACGATTCCCACAGTGGCACAAGTTCCCATCTACAAAGACGCAGAAGGAACTTATCGAGCGCCTTTGCGTGAACACCTGTGATGCCCAGTCGGCATCGGTGACCACTTCTACCAAGTGAGCCTTCTAAAAGGCGCATCACGAGCACGGTCACCCCCCTCAAAGGCAACATCACCCCATCTTTGAAAGACACTTCTACCTGGCTCGGTCGCACACAACTGAATTGCTAAGTGCTGGTGGTTCTTGAGGTATTTCACGAGATGTCGAAGGAGACCTAGATCTGAGGAGGTTGGGGAGCTGCAACGCGATGAAAGCACTTTGGTGGCATATTGAGCATCCGGTCGGTCGCCAGAGATGTAAAGGAGGATGCCTATGCATGTTCGGTACAATGCGTGATCATTTGCGTCCAAAGGCTCTCCATCTCCGGCTTTGGGGATCGTTGTCGGCACCGGTGTCATCTTTCCTGACGCCTTCTCAAGCCCGAGCACCGAAACCAACCTTTCGATGTACTTCTTGTTCAGTTTTACAAGGATGCTGTCATTGCCGCCAACGAAAGACTTCTTCAAAAAGCTCACCTCTCCCCCCTGCAACGTCACTGGACCCTCAACCTTTACCTTGAGCCCCTTCTCCTCAAACTTTTCAACGAGGTGCTTTCCTTTGCCGGCCAACGCAATGACCTGAAAGTCGTCCACGTGGCTGTTGAGACCAGCTTCCTGGGGTTTGGCGAAGAGTGAGGGACTACCCTCAAAGCAATCAAGCCCTTGTTCCACAACCATGTCTTTGAAGAATTCATACCAATCTTTCGCACCCGATCGCTGCCCCGGCAAATTATACAGGAGCTCGAGGTTACCGAGGGGAGTCTCAATGAAAGTAGGCCGTACCTGCAAGTATGCATCGGTGATATCCACTGACCACAGCTCGAGAGAAGGATTCGTTGCCGCAAGGCAGGCCAGGAGCTTTTGAGAGCATGCCGTCGACGCGGGGGAGTAGATATCCTGGAGGTGAGGCTCTAGGAACCTGTACTCTTTCGCTACCAACCTAGCCCTGCGACACCAACCTCCGCGACACCGCCAATCCTTGACGTAGCGACACTTCAGCTTGAACTTCCCCTCGCACTCAGTGTCACTGGCCAAGCCGCGCAGCACACCCATCTCAAGGAGGCGCTGGATCTCCTTCTCCTCCATCTGGACATCCAGTGACGCCAGTGCCTCGGATGAGAGCTCTGGAGGGCCCTCTTCGAAGCGTCTGCCTTCCCACGGCATTCCGCGGTCGCCCTTTTCAGGGGCACTCGAAGCACTCACAGAAAACTCTTGATCATCATCTTCTTCTAGCTCTTCATCTTCACCGCAAACAACAGCATCATCTTCATGGCCTAGTTCAAGTTCACCTACATCTGCTCGACGAATGAAGTGCACAGCCTCAAACTCAACACGGTCCGTGTTCATCGGAACAGCGTCTGGAAGCAACTCAGCCGAACTAGCTTGCTGACTGGAGTTTGAAGATGTACTAGACGACGAAGGGGCAGGCTGAGAGCCCCCCTCCACATCCATGCCATGGAGGACACTGCTGCCCGGACTCTCGGGATCACTTGCTGCTTCATCCTGGGCTGCATTGTCGACGGGTGGTTCGGGTTCAGGAGGACCGCTTTCGGCAGCAACAGGAAAACGCACTCTCGAAGGTGGCCTAAGCTTCACTCCTACCACATCTTCACGGGGATCCCAAGGAACCCCCCTCATCGAAACCACCAAGTCAGCCTGATACTCTTCTGCAGCACGCCGCATTGTGCGGGAGTATTGGACCCCTTTGGCATTACTGATGATGTTCAGGTTGGCGACTGACGATTTGCCCAGGAACAAGGCCTTTTCCCACGCAACGCCCTTGGCTTTCGGTTTGGGGATCGGCTGGGCAAAGACGAAGGAACCAAAAGGAGCGAGCTTTGCCTCATACTTACGACCGTGAACAAGTTCAAAGGACGTACAGCCATCTGAATGTACCCGAAAACGACTTAGCAGGAACGCTGCATGCCTGAAGCACCACACATAAAGCGGATGCGCTGATGTAATCGTTCTTTGAGTTCTCGAAGAGACCGTGTGCAACAGGCAAAGACCTCGCTTCCTAACGATGTCAATGTACCGCTCTGCACGCACACCTTGGTGTTCACTTGAATCTGGAGGGGCAAATTCCACGGCGGTGGCAAACCCCAACCTTGACCTGGCAATTTTGACCAAGTTGGTAAGCTGGATCATGGCCGGTTCAGAATCGGCGCGCAAAGTCACTTTGGTATAACCAAGGCTGCTGGTAAGCTTCACTATCTCTTCCACCGCCACCTTCAACGAGGACTTTGGATTGCACCGGAATGCAGAGCACGAACTTGGTACTCTGATCAACGACAACGAGGTGAGTCTGCAACGGATGCTCTGGTTCGGGCTTATCAGGACCGGTGCGATTGAACATAAAGTCCATGGGGACCACCGGCTGTTCACGAACGGGCTGCTTTTCGGGGTGGCTGTCTTCACGCGACCTTGTGGCTTGACATGATTCACACCAGTCCATCCTAGGTATGTGGGTTAGTTCATGAAGTGCAACGGTCGCTGGGTCAGGCCGAACAGGTAGAGCTTGAGGATGGGCATCATGAGCAAAAGCTTCGGTCACTGCATCAGACGCTTGCACTGCCACCTTGAGTTTGTTAAGCGAGATCTCCCTCTTGAGGCGTGCCCACACCACAGCTTTCCCCCCTGAACGCGCAATCCCGAGGAACTCGCACGCCTTACGCATCTCTCGTAAAGTGCTCTCTGGGGTAAGCTGCTTCTCTGCAACCTCCAAAACCTCACCAACATCAGGGACCAAGTGCATGTCAGGGCCGAGGACACGCTCGCCGACTTCAGGCTCCATTGGCTCGTCGGTGTTCTTGGGACGCGGTGCCTCGGGGGAGCTTGGGGAAGTGAAGGAACAACCGGCGGGAGGTCAACAAGCTTCCCGATCTCGTGTGGGTCCATGGGGTTCTTTGTCAAAATGGTGATCATCACTTTCGCCTTCAACCCCAAATCCATGACCGGCTTGGATTCCCAATACTCTGCACACTCGAAAATCTCGAACTGTCTTTCAGACCTGCCGCTAACTGACAACAGAGTGGTCCTAAAGGGGTACAAGGGCAGCGGGTACACCAAAGAAGGATCCACAGTGTACTCCGCATCCAACCCAACATGCGCGGGGTTGCCGTCTTCTGTCAGTTGCCAGCCAAGCTCCGATAGGGAGTCCCACGTTGTTGCGCCCAGCTCAACGATCGCTCTCACACCCAACGACTCAACAGCACTTTCATCAAGCACTTCAGTCCTATAGATCTTCATGCTCGCAGACAGTGAGTTCTTGCTCCAATCGACACGGAAGGCCCTACCATCCTTCTCCAAAACGAGCTGGTCACTGTTTCTTCTACCAAGCAACCAATTCTTGCGAATAAGTTTTCCCAGGCACAACAAAGGCTGCTTCACACTGGCTAAGATGACATCGTGTTTGAAGCAAATGCGCTCACCGTCGAAACCCTCAACTTCGAAAGTCACTCGTGTTCTCCCAGCTTGTTGCGGGATGGCCCCGCCTTGAGCATCAAGTAGACTGACATGGGTGGCGCTCGGAGCGCCCACGTCTTGGAGCATCGTCGCCGGGAGCACCGTGATGTCAGCACCTGAGTCAAGGATGACTTGGTGCTTGGGGCTTTCATCTTCGGGGACTCTTCTCACCATACGAACTTCGCAAGTGTGCTCGCACAAAGGACTGTCACTGCAAATCTCGGCGAGATCACAAGCAGCACTGTAGTCAGGATCAGCTTCAGATATGCAGGCACACTCTTCTTCACAGTCAGTGTCACCGTCTGATATGACAAAGAGCAAAGTACTGCTGCACGGCAAAGGCGACTCACACTCATCACCCTCGACCCTCCGAACATAACCATCCCAATCATCCCAAGCACAATCCCAATCTTGATCATCCCACTCATCTCCGCTGAAAACTTCTTCTATCCAAGGTGTCTGCGGCCCAGCTCCAGAAGAGCCCAGGCCTTCAGCGGCTCCAGCAGAAAAGGCCAGAGCATCATCGAAGATCGTCTCCATTCGTCTTACCTGGGGTTGGCTTGAAATGGTTGTAGGGACTACCGAGGCAGAGGGTCCCAAAGACGAGGGAGCTCGGGTAGTAGTTGAGGCTGCGTCTTCTTCAGAAACATGGTTCACCTTTGTGTTCGCATAGCAGTTGGCCGACACATGTCCCATTCGACCACAGGTCCAGCAAGGACCCACTCTGCTTTGATTGACATTCCACGTGTTGTTGCTTGCCTTGCCCTTGCCTTCCTTGCCTTTGTGGTTTCCTTTGTCTCCCTTCTTGCCTTTGTCTCCTTTGTTCTTTCCTTTTGCTCCTTTCTTTCCTTTGTCACCTTTGCTCTTGCCTTTGTTTCCTTTCTTTCCTTTGTCTCCTTTGCTTTTTCCCTTTGCTTCTGCTCGGCCAACGTCCATGGGAACTGCACCATCTGAAAGAGCAAGAAAGGAGGAGGACTGCTTGTCGACACCAATCGCCTTTAGCACATGATCCGTAGACCAGGTAGCAGAAGTACGCTCAAACTGCAAAAGTCGAGTTCTCAAAAGCTCATAGGTAGTACTGTCATCGATCTGCAGCTGCAGGTAACGCTTGATGTCTTGTGGCAAACCAGCAAGAAGCGTACTGATTTTTAGATCATCTGGATACGGGCCTTTGCTCACCGACTCATATTCTCCGATAAGCCTCTCAAACATCAAAGTGTATTCCAGTACAGAGCCTCCCTCGCAGAGTGGTGGAAAGCGAGTGAGTGCCTGGGCGAGTGCCAGGCTTCGCGGTCGCGACCGCGGTCTTAACTCATCGGATAACTGGCGCCACACTCGGAAGCCGTCACCTTCAACAACCGACTTCAAGATCTTAAGGGGCCTGCCCTTCAAGTAGCTCGCCAACACTGCATAAAGCCGCTGAGCCCTCATTTTCATATCGGGACTGTAGCTCGCAAAGGCGAGGAAGGAATCCGCACTCTCTGCCTTCTTAAAGTCTTCGCGAAACTGCTCGCTTTGCACCGACATAAAATTTTTAAAAGCGAAACTCCACTCCGACCACTGTGCAAGTTCTTCATCTAAGGTCTTGGGGTGGAAGACTTCAGGGGCCTTCACAAACTTCGACTCGCGCCACTGTTCTTGGGATGCACTCGAACTACTTGTAGAAGCCGCCGCAAGCTGACTCACAGCTTGTGCTAGCATAGCAAGCACGGCCTCTGGGGTCTGCTGAGGCATCGCCGCCCCAACAGCAGCTTGTGGCGCACCCTGAGGCATCATGCCTCCCTGCTGAGCAGGTGCCTGAGCACCATTTCCTTCCATGGCCCAAGGCTCAAGAGCCCCCAAAGCCACCGCAGCCGGGTCTGGTAATCGAAGAGCACGACGGGCCGAGCAGCCGCAGCAGCACAGCAAAGAGCACGCGGCAACGAGGGGCTATGCTGCTCAAGGCAAGCTTTCGCGACGCGCGGGGCGCTACACACACACACACACACACACACACACTCTCCTGAAACTCTGGGTCCTTGCCTCGTGAGGGATCTGGGTCCTGTCCCTGAGCCGGTACCCGCAGGTGAACCAGCTCCGCTACCACAACAGAGCAGCGCAGAAACTACGTAGCACACGCAGTTCACACTTTTCGCACACACAACTTGAGCCTTGTGTTGTCCGAACGTTCAGTTCACACAGCACCGTCTCCAACAGTGCTCACAAGTCTTGTACACTACAAAAGTGGGGTAAAGCACTGGCAGCAAAAGCTAAAAGATCAGGACGCTAAGCCTCACCGTGACTCGGGCAACGAGCCTGTCCCCAACGTGATTATCAAGCTCAGCGATTTCCGAGGGGGCGGGCTGCGGATCGAAGACCCTCTCGGGCTCGACCGGCGCGAGATTGACGGTCGTGCTATACAGGGTACAAACACCGACTTTGTGCAAGAGACGATCGTCTTCAATGCAAAAGAGGCCCTGCACATGACTTTGCCGTGGCAGGGCACTCGCGTTGTTCTCGCTGTCTACTCGGTACAGGGCGTCGATCGGATCCCGGCTGACGAGTTTGAGCAGCTCTTACAGCTGGGCTTCAAACCGGCTCCGGTGCACACGGGTGATCACGCCGACGTGCCTTGGCAAATCCCTATGTTCGCCTTAACAACCGAGGATGCAGATCGCAAGCGGCCTCACGGTGCTCCTGTTGGAGCTCGCGATCACCGCCAGCGATCCTCCGGCAAGAAAGCTATCGCGGCGGGCTATCAGGTGAAAAAGTCGGTCGTGCCTCCGCTCATCACCACGGAGATGCATCCAGGCGAAGCGATCGAGTTTGCTTTGGACACGATCCACCCGTTTACGAATGACGCGGCGATCGACTCCGATCTCCAGCTCGTGCTGCAAGAGATCGTGGATAATCCTGCTGGAATCTGCGAGCGGCGCGAGTCCCTCTTGAAGCATTGGGACGAGCGCGCTCGCGTCCTCGTTGCCGACTCCGAAAGCTTGCTCAGACAGATCCCAGATCGCCACCTGCGCCGTCTGCTCCGAGGAGTTCCGGATGATCAGCCGGTATCTCTAGGGTCATTCTTTCATGTGGCGCTGTGGCGCGAGCTCCTGCAAGAAGCCAAGTGCTCTGACGTGGACCTCGTGGACCAGATCATGGCTGGAATGCCGATCGTCGGCGACATCGCCTCCTCACATCGCTGGGCTGCTGATCGCAAGCCTCACGCTGAACACCTCTCGGTGGATTCTCTTCGTTCTCGGGCCTGGGAGTTTCGATCCAAGGTTCTGGGTGCGATTAGAAGGGCTCCTGTGACCGAGCATTCTCCCAAGGTCTGGGAAGCTACCCTTGAGGATGTTGAAGAAGGAGCCGCGATCGGGCCTTTCTTTGAGGAGTCGGAGGTTTCAGAGTTCGTTGGTGATGATCATTGGATCCCGACCCAGAGATTCGAGGTGGTCCAGAAGAACAAGGTTCGAGGAGTTGATAGCGCCAGCTCGAACGGGATCAACATGGCGACCGTCGTGACAGAGAAGCTCGAGCTTCCGTCTACGGACGCGAACGTTGCAGTGATCAAATGGCTGCGCTCGCGGTTCCCTGACAAGCCTCTTCGGGGCTGGGTCCTGGACGAGCGTCGGGCCTACCGTCAGGTGCCCATTTCCCCGGCTCACAGGAAGTGGAGCGCGGTGGCCCTGAAAGATCCTAACACTGGCAAGGTCGCTTTCTTTGTGATGGTGGGGCATTCGTTCGGGCTTGTCTCTGCCGTCTACAACTATAACCGGCGCTCGGCGGCTATCACCGACGTCCTTCGGCGCGTGTTCTTCGTGGCCGGGTTCAACTTCTACGACGACAAGTACGGATTCGAACCGGAGGACACGGCCGCGAGTGCGTTCGCGCTCGCGGAGAAAGTGCACTGGTGGCTGGGGGCCAGGTTCGACCAGCAAAAGCTCCAGCTGTGCTCGGACCATACGATCCTCGGCGTCACCTACGACCTTGACCAGTACCTTCTTAACATCAAGAAGTCGCGGAAGAAGGAGCTCTTCGACGAGATCTCCATGATTCTCGAGCACGAAGAGCTCTCCCCAGGTCAGGCCGGGAAGCTCCGCGGCAAGCTCATGTTTGGGGCTTCTCAGCTGTGGGGCAAGATCGGACGAGCTTTTCTGAGGGCACTGTCCGATCGGCAGTATTTGCGGAAGACTTCAGCTACCGATCTGACACCGGCTCTGCTGTACTCGCTCTACAAGTGGAGGACGCTCGTCATGCATGGGCCCCCGAGGCCGATGGCAGATACCCAGCTCGGGGCCCCGGAAGACTGACGTCGTGATCTTCACGGATGGCTCTGCTCCGAGCACGAACCCGAAGGATCCGGCTACTGAGATGATCGGAGGCGTTATGTTCACCCGGGATGATCTGCCCAAGCAGTTCTCCTCGGATGTTCCGAAGCTGATCATGCAGAGGTGGTTCCCTAGGAAAATGCAGATCTGCACGATTGAGTTGCTTGCCGCTGTAGTAGCCGTTCAGATTTTTCGGGAAGAGATCCGTGGAAAGCTGGTTTTGTTGTTCATTGATTCAGAGCCGGTCGAAGCAGCCTTGATCAAAGGTTATTCGGCCAAGGAAGACGTTTGCGAGCTCGTAGGGATTTTCTGGGAGCTTGTTCTCGAGTGACGGTGCTCGATCTACATCGATCGTGTTCCTACTGATTCGAACCCTGCTGATAATCCCTCGCGGGGCGACGCGGCTACAGGTCTGCTATGCGGTTGGATCACCGTTCCTTCAGATACTCCCAAAGGGGTCTGAGGGCCTGGGAATATCGCTCATCTGATGTGTCCGTTCGGATTGATGTTGCGATCGTTGGCAATGCCGATGCGCACACCCGGTGATCGGGGTTCCGTTCGGACTGGTGAAGATCGAGTGAAGTTTTGATCCGATCGATGGTGCGACCAAATCCCACGTTGCGGTCGCAGAAAAGAAGTTGTGCGATCGCTGGCTGTTCAGCGAATTTTGTGAGTGGTGGAGATCGCAGAAACTGGTCTCCTAATTATCGGCTTGGTAGGTGAGGAATTAGGAGATCAGTTTAGCGATCGTAAGAACAGCCGTGATCCTTCTGATCCGTGGCCATTTTGACATGAGCCGATCGGCCGTGCCCGAAAAAGAACCCACCCACTCCGCCCTTTGTTCTTTTCGGGATATCGGGGGATCCCCTTCGCCGAGCTCCAGATCTGGTCGGCTTGCAAGCGCTCGCTTATGGGACTATACACATATATACATACATACATACATACATACATACATACATACATACATACATACACACACACACACATGCATATGTACACACATAGACGCACAACTCTTGGTGAGTGGTGGCTGCGTCAGAGAAGCCCCGAACAAATGAAGAAATCTTGTGCTAGCCTGAAGACTGAAGCTTCCTACGCCAGAATACTTATGTCACAGCAAAGCTAGGAAATCAAAGCAGCACACTCGATCCTGTACTCTACAAGTTCACCTCGCCCCAGCACCAAATATCATAAAGACACGACACACACTCACACACACGCACATACAAACCCGTGCGGGACACGCATGCAAGCCAAGAACAGCAGCAAACCGACGTCCTGATGTCGTTGTTATGCAGAATTGCAGCAGGTGGCCCTGCAAAGCCTTCATTTGGGAATCTTTTCGTCAGGTCTTCACATCCTGTCCTGGACCAGCCGAAAGTTTACTATACTCTACGCTCTGTTGCTGTTATCAAGCAGACGAAATGCAGCGGAACTGCTTCCAGAAAATGCTGTTTGCAGTCATGGAACATGCAACGAAGCCATATTTCGCAGAAATCCAAAAACACAGGCCAGCAAAATGCACCGAAGCCTCAAGACTCATTGAGACGCACCTGCCTTTGGAGCTCCTACACGCATCGAGGCATTTTTGAGAATAGAGCAGCTTCTGGCACTCTAAGTATCGAGTAAGACTTGTTGGCCAAGAGCTCTGTTTGTCTGTCGGTGGCAGGCTGTGTGCTGTTGACACTATGTTTCTTGCAAGCTTCGGTTCGAATTTAAAAGCAGATGACCACGGCCGATCTGTTCAGCCACAGGTAGGGCAGGTGGTTGAAAGACATGCTGTGACAAATCCGCTGAGTGTTTGAAAGGAGCTCATAATGCAAGGCCTTCAAAGCTCCTGTGAGCACTCATCGTATCAATCATCAAAGCAGGTGGGCTGTTGAGTATTGTGCTGTTTGGTGCTAGCTACGTGCTTACATATCTGTAGTATGTACATTATGTAGGTACGGGCATGTATGTACAGATATGTGTATGTGTATATATCAGTGGGTAGCACGCAGCAGAAGCATTTGCACGTATCCATATGTATGTAATTGCAGATAGAGCTGTAGAGTCAGGGGAACTGTCAGAGTGCGCATTGCTTACCGTAAGTCCAAGTCCCTCCACAGCCAGAATTGTTCACCCGTGGGTACTTCAGCATACGTACATACATACCCACACACACACACACACACATGCATGCCCGTACTCATGTGAAGTCGAGTCTGGGTCGTGAATCGCTGTTCACTGTCAGTATGAGCCTTGACAAGAGAGCATACTCCCAGCAGGCCATGTGCGGGTAGACATAAAAGCATATACATGTGTGTATGTGGATGTGTATACACATATGCAGCTGTACATGGATACGAAGTGTTAGTAGCAGCAGTGGCGGTAGCAGCAGCAGCAGGAGTAGTAGCAGCACGCACCACCCCCACCGTTTGCCCACACCCCTTTTGCACGAACTCGTGCTCCTCGCCCTTCGCAAAAGGTGTGGGCAAACGGAGGGGTGTCGTCGTTCGTGCGTCCTCCTGTTCCTGCTGCTGCTGGTCTCGGTCTCGGAGGTGCTGCTGCTGCATGTCATCTAGCTGCTGCTCCAAGCACAAGCACACTGCTTTTCGTTGGCTTTCCCAGGACGGTACAAAAACAGATATCTGCAGGGCGCAGGTGCAGGCTCTCCAGCTCGTGTTTTGTTTCGTCAGCCCGAGAAAGGAGGGCACAGCGGGCACCTTTGCGATGCTGAGAGCTGCAGCAGACACAGGTGCGGCAGGCCTGCTTGCCCGTGGCCGGTCTCGTTGTGCTAGCCGGACGTCGCTCCCGCAGCGACGTCCGGTAAGTGCTGCAGCTCTCAGCATCGCAGACGTCTAGCAAATTCCTTACTGGAGTCCTCGTCCTACCCCGCTTTGCCTTCCCTCCTCCGACCCCAGGCCACTACGGACCAAGCCTCGCACTGACGAAGAGAAACACGAGCCGGAGAAAGCGAGTGTCTTCCAGTTCCTTTCCGACTGACATACTTCTTCCGCAGCTGACCGGGCGGCAACTACCGGTAACTACTGTTGCTACCGCTGCCGCTGCTGCTGCGTCTATCCTGGCTGACACTGGCCGGTGGTGGTAGCAGTGGCAGTAGCAGTAGCAGCAGCGGTAGCAGTGGCAGAAGCAGGAGTAGGAGTGGGGGTGGTAGTGGTGGTGGTGGTCGTGGTGGTGGTGGTGGTAGTAGTAGTAGTAGTAGTAGTAGTACAGTAGTACAGCAAAACCCTACCGTTTGCCCGCGCTCCTCTTGATGAAGTACGTTTGACTGATGTTTCCGGTTTTGGAGTCTCATGGAACTTGTTCTATTTTGTCAAATCTTCCGCCAAAAAGGCAACCCTCTCGGTACTTCCTCTTCGCGGGAACGTCTGCTACGACAGTGTTGCTGAAAGACCTAAAGCCTGATCACAAATCTAAAGCCTGAAAGTCTGCAGCTGGCATCCTGAAGAATCGGCTGCCTGCACTTCTCTTACGTACTTACTCTAGTCAGTGCGGTTTCTCGAAACATTGCATAGGCCATAGCCCCTCGATGTTGCGCGCCCGGTCCGGCGGGTAAGCCTTGAAAGGTCCATGGCTACAGTGTTCCCCTTCCTTATCCCTGCAGGCCTAGGTTCTAATTGCATCGGCTGCCTGGAGTTCCTGCCGTCTTTGGAGAGCTGTGAAATGGGCGGCAACCCCTCGACTCAGCTTCCCGAAAACATGCTTCTTTGCGCAAACACACGAGCCGCAGTTCACATCTCACATCGCAGGTGAATGACAAGTTTGCGAACGAAAAGGTGAAGGTTGCAGTGAGCCTCATCAAGAAGGAGGACACGGGCACACCGAAAATTGCTGCACTGAGATGACGGCTCATGCAACGAATCGCAGCTGAGAGCTTGATGGCGCCGTGCACATTACACTTCGGGCTTGTGATGCACGTTGCAGAAGTGGTGGTTTGAAGTTGAGAAGTCTTGAAGTGGCGACAGGAGAAAGCGGAGACGACGACACTGGCTGAGGCTGGGGACGTTAAGGGCATCACATACCCGGTGTCCAAAGCTCGGTGTGCGCGGAGGCGCCGGTGGAGCGCAAGCACGTCATCGACGCGGCTATTGTTCGGATCATGAAATCCAGGACGTCTCTTGCGGTCTCTCCTCCTAGGGACACTCTCCGCACCAGGAACAGGCTGGAACACAACTCCCTTTTGGACGAGGTCTTCAGACAATGCACTCTTTTCAAGCCGCAGCCGGCACAGATCAAGAGCCAGATCGAGCACTTGATCGAGAGAGGCAGCACTGCATTCTGTTGATGAGATTAGCTCAAACAAGCGGCCTTTGACAGAATTCCTGAAGCGCGACGATGCCAATCGCAGCATCTACCTTTACTTGCGTCACTCTCAGATCACAGGTTTGTAGGCCTAGGCAGCCGCCTCCGTCTCGCTGCATGCGAAGCTTCGCTGTACGCAGGCCGTGAGTCGCACAGGCGCTTCCGGACTTCACAGATCGAGGCCGAGGCAGGTCGAAATCGCGCAACAAGGAAGCGCATGGCGAATGCGCGCAGAAGGCGTGCAGCGAAGGCCAGCGAAGGCCGCAAGGCGCCTGCGAGGAGCCGCGCCCGGCCAAGCCGAGGGCCGCGCGCCTTTCGCCGACCGGCACTTCTGGACAGAGAGGAAAAAGAGAGGTTGGACCTGATTTGGGTGCCTGCAACTCTTCCCCTCATGTTTCTGGTCATGGTCTCAAGTTTTTGTGCATAAGCTGTCAACGACAGCCATTTTATGTGGTCCATCCCGGGTGCGTAACGCAAAGCACTAACCGCTTGGATCTCGATGCCAGTGTAGGTGTGGCACTGAAGCTTCGAGTGTCCTCGATTCTGCTAAGGCCACGACCTTGCAGGCGGGTGCGCCGCTTTTCCGCCCGGCCTTTGTTCACTGTCCTCATTCGAGCGCCAGCTGAAGCCGGAGGAGAAGATGTCCGCACTTTTGGATGCCAAGACCGCAGGACGCCGCATCATGCGCCACTCTATTGATCGTTCTTGTCTCCCTCTCAGGACTCATGCAGTACATGCTGCTCGGAGAGCACTGCGAAGGGAGAGGGAGGGAGAGAGAGAGAGACAGAGAACGAGTGCTCGGTCGGTTTCAGGAAGCGGCCTCCAATGGCTCTTTTGGCCAGCGCTTCGACCTTCGACTGCCTCGGGCTGGACGCGGGTGCCTGCCAGGCGCGGCCTCGCCTCGGCGCGGGCTCGGCCCGGCTCTCTGCTCTGCTCTCTGCAGGCCCCCAGCAAGCAGACCTTGGCGAAGCGGCGCCTGCAGCTGATGAGCAAGGAGGGCAAGGTGGACAAGGTGCATGGCGAGGGCTTCCCATTTGGCTTTTCACAGTGCCCTCTGCAGGTGGCAGAGGACTGGGACCGTGTGGTTGCAAGCCGCGAGCTTTGTCCGCCTTTCCTTACGCCAGGAGCGCCCCGTGGCCGCCGTGGCCAGTCAGGTGCTGCAGATTCCTGCGATCTTTGTCGCTGCAGTGTTCCACAGCTCACCCGGCTCACCCCCTTGCGGCCCTTGCCCTTGTCGTTGTTTCTTTGTGTGAGGTCCTCTTCGATGCCTTGGCTCTCGATTCGGCATCTTTGAGGGCCCCGATCAAGGCCCGGTCATGGTGCTCGTCGCAAGGAGTCGCCGGCCCGCCGTACTGCGCCGCGCTGGTGAAGGACCTGGGCTCCAAGCAGAAGCTGCCCTTCAAGCCACCTGCTTCACACACGCCCGGCAAGGCGAAAAAAGAACCCAGGATTTCGAAGCTCAGAAGAAATCATCAGTGTCCAGCGAAACAGGCCGTGTCCGCTTCGCTTTCCACGGGCTCGACGAGCGAGGCACGGAGATGGAGCAGACAGGGCAGATTCTAGCTTTGAATCAGTGCAATTCTTCATACCCAGGGGTCGACGGAGTTCTGAGCCCCGCGGCGATTCGTGGGCTTCTGCAGCCTGCAGATAGGCTGCAGCATGCTTTTGGCGCCTCGAACCCAAGCACACCTTGATGCCTTAGAAGGCGTCTCAGTGGCTGAATATATCGCGGTTGCCTGCCAGCCCTTTGAGCAAGCTGGCAGCCATTCCGATGTTTCGTACCTGACAATATCAGAAAGAGCGGAACATGAGCATAAGGCGAAAGTCCGAGCTCACTAAGACGTGTTCCGGGTACAGACCTCATGCATGTAGCAAGATTCGCACCGAACGTCAGTGCCCATTTTCAACTTCTCTGACAAGCCCAGGGTGTGGGATGTCTTCCCGGATACACACTGCGAATTGCAGGCTTAGACCTTTCCTGGGATTGTCAGAGCCTCGCCAGCTGGTTGTCGCCATTTCCCAACGTCTCAGTGTTGCATGCCTTTCCGTGCCCTGACAATGATCTGGCCACAAGTCTTCTCGAAGATGTTGCTTGCTTGAGTTCCCAGTGCCGAAGCATCCCAATGTAATTTACCATGTTATCATGGTTTTCGTTTTTTTATGATGTTACGAGAGTGCGTCATGGGACGACTTGATCGAAGAGAAGACATGTGGAGAAAGACAGGCACTTGACCATGTGCAGACGATGCGGGTCAGAACCGTCGCAGTGGTGCACAGAAGGCATTGAGGCAGTGAAGCCATTGGGCTTCAGGGCTATCTTTTGGAGATTGCCGCGCCTTTTGCCAGTGCCCTCTGAACGTAATTCGAGAGGCTGAGATCTGGGCATGTTTTCCCGTCCAGGGTGACTTTTCCGCACCTGTGAATGTGCACAGCATGACGAGTTTAGCACGAGCCACGTGTGACGCGCGACGGAATTCGTCCAAAGTCACGAGGGGCCAAGTTGTATGACTTGTATATAGAGCTTTGTATATCCATTTCACGACTCATTTCGGATGCACGCATCCTGACAGGTTGTCGTGCAAACCCACAAGGCATGCACCATCGAAGTTTGCCAGAGAAAGACATGCGCAGCACTGGCTGGTGCTAAGATGACTGTCAGCAATACAGAATGCAATGGTAATATGAACCACATAGTGAGCAGGTAGCACATTGGGTTGCCGTAGAGCTGCTGTTGACAGAGTTCACCTTGTTTCAGCACGAGAATTCCCTTGAGTGAAGTCGAGTAACTCGGAAGAGACAGGTTGATCTCTTGCTGCTCGGTGATTTTGGGTCTGTGAGTTGCGGATGCTTGACCCCTTCACCTGGGCATTAACCCGGGAGCGGCAGATGTTCTGGGACAGCTGGGGCTTCAAAATTGACCACGCATACTTTTGGCACAGAAGTGGGCTCCAGTAGGGAACTTGGAGGAAAGCAACGCGACAGAGAACGCAGAACCCAGAGGGCATGTGCAGCAGAATCCAAAAAAGAAGGATGAGGGAAAGATCCTCGACTTAGCAAGCTATCGTAGCAGCGAGCATCCATCCGCCGTGTTGGAATGGATGTTGTCTTCAAGACGCAGAACCTCTCGTTTGTCTTTTTCTGGGTCTGTTTTGGGGCATTTGGGGCGTTTATTGGGAGCCCCTCCAAGCGAGCGTCAGCGTATCTGAAGATGTAGGGCGACGCAGATAAGAATGCCGATGACGATGCCTAAGCTGATAACATTGATGGCCATGAAAATGATAATGGTGCTGCCTGAATGAAACGCCACCAGTTGCTCACTGTTGCCCTGGTTGATACCCTACTATTGAAACGCCGCCAATACAAGAAAACTCGCGTTTTTTGCCTTTCCAAACAAAAACTTCTTCCAAAATGAACCCAAAATCAAGCACCAGAAACAAAGAAAAGCACGGTATTTGCGACACTTTCGCAAGAACCTCGCCAAAAACCCAAGACAAAGAACTTGGAGAAATGCAGGCTCCCAAACATCGTTCTGCTGACGAAAACCACACACATACCGAGATTTTCAGGCTTTCGACCAAAAAGCGTCCAAAACAAAAACGACACACCCCGCGCGGCGGCAGACGCAGGTGCTGCCTTGTTGTTGTTGTTGTTGTTGTTGTTGAAGCACTACCAGCTCAGGCGGCCCGCGCATGGTAGCTGTCGAACTGCCCGAGGCCCGAACCGTTAAACATTAACAAGTTCCTGGCCTCCCTAAACTTCTCATGGCTTTTTGCTTAGCAGCTGATGTCCGGTGCGTGAACTGGTTCATACCAGTCTAGCGCGAGAGCGTTGGTTTGAAAGCCAAAGTACCTTATCGGTAAACCGAATTGACTCTAAGTTAGGCGTGTGCAAGTCTGGGAAACTTCAATGGGACCAGCACTTCGTCCCACGCAGCTGCCCCGAAGTTTAAAGTCTATTCTCAGCATGCCAGGATGCCTCGAAGATGTTGCCGGCGTCGTGATGTGGTTGCGCTCTTGCGCCGGCGCAGCAGTAGCAGCTGCTGCTGCTGCTGCGGCTGCCGCCATTGCTCTGTGGTTGTTGACTTTGCCGTCGCCGTTGCCATCGTGCCATTGTGGTGGTTGTCATCGCGGTCGGCGTCATGGTCGTCGTGGCAGTCGTCTTGGATCGTCTTGGTCGTTGTTGCAATCATTGCAGCTGTTGTCAGGTCATCGAGGTGGTGGTGGTGGTGGGGGTGGTGGTGGTGGTGGTGGTGGTGGTGGTGGTGGTGGTGGTGCCGCTACTTCTACTGCTGCTACTGCTGCTGCTGCTGCTTACGGTTACGGAAGCGGTAGTGGTTGCGGTTGTGGAATTGGTGGTTTTGGTTGTTGCGGCTGGTGGGCATGTGGTAGTTGTTCTGGTTGTTGCTGTTCTTCTTCTTTTCTTAGGCGCTTGGGCTCGGACAAGAGACCGTCTTTGTGAGATGTAGCCCTGAGATCGTGCACAATTTAACAAAGGTCACGGGTCCCCTGACAGATGGCTAGTAAGATGTTTTGTTCCTTTATGCTACGGCTGTGGATTTTTGCGAACCGGGACAGGGGCTGAGCGAGAAGATTGCAAAACACAGAGGATCAGGATGACGATGGTGGACAAAATAACAAGGCACTGTGAGCGGTCCGAGCATGAAGGGGGGGTCCATGATGGTGTTTCGTCAGGTCGACGACACTAGCCGCAAATTGTTTCCGCCAATTAATGGTTATGCTTGAAGTGCAAAAAAATGCACCACATTGCCGAAACACGTGTGTCTTGTATAGGGCGAAAAAAGGTATAGGGCGTGTTTGAGCAGCCTGGCAGGCACGAAGCCCATGCCTCGAAATTTGATTGAATTGCCCGCTTTCCCGATGTACAAGAAGCGGGAGCCGTGCAGCCGCTCAAAGAGTTGCACGAATCCGTTGCTGCGTTAATTTCAATACCCGCAGTACCACTTCACCCGACACAGGCGATATTTATTCAAGTCATCACCATCCTAAGGTCCTGAGCACTATGGCAGGATGAAGACAGCGCGACCCCCCAGTCAGTGGACCCTCAGCAGCTGCATCATGCAGCCGATGTGAAATGCTTTCGCATGGACGTCATCATTCTCCCCCATCCCCCACCAAGGCAGAACAACAGAAACACAACAGAAAAAACCACATTCGCATGGACGTCATCATTCTCCCCCATCCCCCACCAAGGCAGAACAACAGAAACACAACAGAACAAACCACATTCGCATGGACGGCATCATCCCCCCCCATCCCCACCAAGGCAGAACACCCAAAAGCACAACAGAACAAAACGCATTCGCATGGACGTCATCATCCCCCCATCCCCACCAAGGCAGAAC
>CAJNDV010033014.1:15006-26999 GCA_905221635.1 Symbiodinium sp. CCMP2456
TTGGATAGCCAATGGGAGAACTTTAAACTTTTTGTCTTGATATAGTAAGTCTATCCGAAAAAGTTTGAACTTGTTTGGGCCTGGTTATTGAAAAAGAGAGTATGAGGTTTATGCTTTGTTTGGGTTCCCTAAACCCTAAACCCTAAACCCTAAACCCTAAACCCCTAAACCCTAAACCCTAAACCCTAAACCCTAACCCTGAACCCTAAACCCTGAACCGATTCCGGGTTCCGCGTCCAGGACGTGGAGCCCGGAATCCGAAGCTCCGAATCTCGGCGGATGGGGGCACCCGGAGCCCCAAAACTCTGAGCCTCAACGTGGCAAAGCACGGTTTGGGGTTTAGGGTTTAGGGTTTAGGATTTAGGGTTTAGGGTTTAGGGTTTAGGGCTGAACTTGAAAACTTGAACCCTCATGCATGCTTGTAGCCTTATACAAGTTGGCCCTAATCTCTGAACCCTAAACTCAAAACACTAGAAACACTGGAAACCCTAAACCCTTAAACCCTGAAGCCTAAACTCAAAACCCAGTAAGCACTAAGTCCTATTTCCGAAACCCTTAAACCCTGAACCCTAACCCATATAGCTAACATAGGGGCCTGAATAATGACCAACACTATTTTGGGGGGCTCCTTATTATGATTATAGAATAATATACCCATATACCCCCAAAACCTATCCCCTAAACCCGAAACCCTAAACCCTAAACCCTACATTAGATCACTTTATCGGCAGCGCAGGACCTCCAAGCGTCCCTCCAGAGTGCGGGCAACGGACCAGTTACTGCAAGGACCTTGGGCACAGGGCGGTTTAGGGTTTATGGACTTGTTTCATGCCTCTCTATAAGTAGGTAAGTGTGCATAGCCATATAGAGTTATATACAAGTACGTATAACTGTTTATAAACATGTGTATCGTCATATATGTTTATACACATCTACCTGTGTACATAGAATATGTATGTGCATACATACATATATGTTAATGAGACCACTGTACCCATAGACCTAAAAATCAGGGCACGCACGGATGGGGGAAAGAAGGGTTTAGGGTTTAAGGTTTAGGGTTTAGGGTTTAAGGATTAGGGTTTAGGGTTTAGGGTTTAGGGCAAGAGTTTGGCGGAGGATCGGATGCCCGTTCGATCTAGGTTCGCAGAAGGGGCCGGGTGCGCAGAAGGGGGAGTCTATATTCGTTATTATAGTGCTGCTATAACTACTTTAAAATACATGTATTCTAAATATGTTGGAACTATATAGTTTGAATTGTCTTATACATATTTTTTTCTGTAGGATGACTTTTTTTTTATAGTATTCTGATTATATTATCATTTTCTTATAATTATAGAGTTAGTTACAGTTGTAGTATGGTAATTTGTACATGATTAGTTTATACTAGACTATATTATACTAGACTAGACTATGCTTTACTTGTGCTTTTAAAAATGTCTGATGATGGTGAGAATCTTGTAGTGATGAGAGCCCCGAGACAGCCGTTTATGCCGAGACTTGACCCAACTTATAAATTCCCTACTGCCCTGAAGGGGTCGAAAGTCCTGCTACTACCCCCACAGTCCTTGCACGCTCTTTGGTTTAGGACCCAGACAAAGTACTTGCTGCCACCCTACAGTCCTTGCACGCTCTTTGGTTTAGGACCCAGACAAGGTACTGCGACTGATGGGCATGATCCTGTCGTCTTAAACGAAGTACGGTTAGCTTGAGAAGCTAATGTAATCCAGGGCAGATTTCTGTTGAAGAATCAGCCCGTGACCTTGGAAAATTCTTACAAATCCCGACA
The DNA here is from genome assembly GCA_905221635.1 of Symbiodinium sp. CCMP2456. Taxonomy (NCBI): domain Eukaryota; class Dinophyceae; order Suessiales; family Symbiodiniaceae; genus Symbiodinium; species Symbiodinium sp. CCMP2456. The sequence goes on from CAJNDV010033014.1 coordinate 16,796, forward strand.
AGACCTGTGACACCCAACCTTAAAACCCTGTTGCAGGATCCATTGTGACACATGATTTCGTGAAGCTTTAAAAGGGTGGGAACTCAGGTGTGGCTCGTCTCCTCGCATTGGCAGCACAATCCTCAGAATGCGCAGCCGACATGACGGTGTTCAGTTACTGTACTTTATGGGGCTCTAGATTGCTTGGGTTATCCCATGTGGTTTTCGGGTTTGCGGTTTTCTGAAGGAAGTTGAAATCCGTAAATTTCCAAAACATGCACCGACATGTTAGGTTTGAAGGCATTGAGCGTCATCAGGATTTGCGGTGGTTGAATAATATTTTGTAAATTTTGTGTTGGTGTAAGCTCACGTCCTAGCAGGCGGTGAGCAGCCCAGCTCCCCCCCCCGCCCCCACCACCGAGCCCAGCCCAGCCTAGCCCAGACCACCCCAGCCCAACCAGCCCAGCCGCCCAGCCGCCCAGCCCCGGCCCAAGCCCGTCAGAGTAGGTGCAAAGTTCTGGTTCAGCGCTTCGGGTATTTAGGGGTTCTAAGTATACATTGGGCAGTACCACCAATAATGGCATTTTACGACCCCAGTTGAAGCAAAATTACCATGGCCCATGAACTGAGGCTCACCATAGCCATCCTTGCAGCACTTGTGGGTGTCTTTGGCGTGCCGCAGCCACAGTCGGAGCGCAGGGCGATTTCAGGCTAGGGGTTTTAGGATTTACGGCTTGGCATTCAAGGTGGAGTGGTTAAGTATTTAGGTTTGGGGTGCAGAGATTGGTAGGTGCAGGACTTAGTGGGTTTATGGCTTAGGATCTGGGGGATTTATGTATACTTTGTCGGCTCTCCCTGCAGCGAAGTGGCCGTAAGCCTTCAGATCCAAAAGGATCCTGCTATTTAGGCTACTGTCTTAGGGTCCCCTATTTTCTGAAACCCCCAAGTAGAGCCTGCTCTGCACTAAAACCCTAAACCCTCAACTCCCCTTAAACCCTAAAGCCCCCAACTCTCCCAGAGCCGTAAAGCCTAAAGCCCTAAACCCTCACCTTCTGAACTCCCCTAAACCCTAAAACCCTAAAACCCTGAAGCCCTACACCCGGACCCTAAAGCCCTGAAGCCCTAAAATGCTATATGGGCAGTTCTCTAAATTAGGGTCCCCTTTTTGGGTCCCCAACATAGTACGGCACCCTTATAAAAAGGACCCTAAAAGGGACCCTAATAAAACCCTCAACTCCCCTCGCCCTTGGAGCTCAGAAGCTCGAAACCCGATCCTCTGCCCTGCCTCGACCCTCTAGCTATTTAGGGTTTAGGGTTTATAGGGTTTAGGGTTTATAGGGTTTAAGGTTTAGGGTTTTTGGTTTAGGGTTTATAGGGTTTAGGGTTTAGGGTTTACGGTTTAGGGTTTAGGGTGTGGGGGGTTGGGGTGCGGGTCTTTCTCCAAGGGACTCCCCCGCAGACGGACGGGGCATCTTCTTTAACCACAAAGCAGGGCCAAGGTGATTTAAGCTATTCACCCAAAAATTCCTGAAAATTGTCAGCCCGACACTCCCCAAGACCCCCCCAAACCTAAAAATTAGGGTTTAGGGTGAGGTTTAGGGGTTTAGTCTTGAGGGGTTCAGGGGTTTATAGGGTTGGACCCCGAACTCAAAATCCCGCCACAACGTCCGTAAACCCTCAAGCTGAGACAGTTGAACCTGAAACGCCAAGCCCAGGGGTTTAGGGTGTGGAGGTTTAGGGGTTTAGGGTTTGGAGCTAAACCCCGAATCTAAACCTCAAGCCTTAACCTCAAGCTTAAGGCTTTGGGGTCTAGGTGTGGGCTTTAGGGTTTGTAGACTTTATTAAGCCCGACACCCCCAAGCCCAAACCTTAAACCCTAAACCCCTAAACCCCTAACCCCTAAACCCTAAACCCTAAGCCCTAAAATTTGGACAATATAAGCCCTAAGCCTGAAACCCTGAACCCCAAACCCCGAGCCTTTGACCCCACTGGTCCTGCACCTTCAAGACCTTAACTTACTTGGAGGTTCGCGGGTAGTTATAAGTGGAGTTATAAGTCCCCTAATATGGCTTATCACTAGCTATAATTATCACCCCACTTATAACTACCCATGAATCTCCAAGTAGCGGCTAAGTAGGTAACCTTTAACCTTTTGGGGCTTATATAATTCTGCCATAGTGGAAAAGGTTAGTGTAGGAGCCTCAACAATTACCGATACGATGGTGGGGGTTTCTTATTATAATGATAGTACGAGGCCCCAAAACCCCAATCTAATTATTAAGGGCCCTATATTGGCCCTATATTAACCTTTTCGGGCCAGGGTAGTCTCAGCCCTAAGTGAAACCCTGCACTGGTACGGTCTTGTTCTTAAGCAAATTGAGCGAGTGCTGAAGGGTTCAGAGTTTGGGGTTGATTTAAGGGCTTCAAGAAAACACCCTTCTTACTCAAACTCAAACCATCGAAAAAAATAAGTTAAAAATACACAGACGTCGAGCCTGTGGAAAATGGAAAAAGGGTTTACATCAAACAGACACAAGCAGTCGAAAGCTTCTATAACTATAGGGCGTAGGACTTTAGGATTTGGGGGTTGGTCTAGACCCCACAACGCCGACGTCTCCAGTGCCAAGGGTGGGCCCAGATGCACTGGTGATTGCGCTGCATTCGGCCGAGCTGTCATGGTTTTCCCTGCAAGTCAGATGGTTTAGGGTTTAGGGCTTTTGGTTTTTAAGGTCAAGGGTTTAGGTTTTTGTTTTTACCCTAAACCCTAAACCCTAAAACCCTAAAACCCTAAACCTGTTTTAGGATTTTTTTGGGCTTAGGTTTTACGGGATCCTTCAGAAGCTTTGCCATGGTTTGCTTTGCCAAAGCTGTTTGGGGTTTAGGGTTTAAGGTTTAGGGTTTAGGGTCCCTGAATCATGACGAATATTTTTTTGAGGTTCCTTATTATGTTTGGCATAAAAATTCTCCAAGACCTTATTCAGATCACTAAGGCCCCTACATGAGCGGTTTTGGGTGTGGGGTTGACTGGGGAGTAAACTTCGGGCTTGCTGTCCGGACTAGAGAACCCTACTCTAGGGGCCTTAATAATCAGAATAGGGTGTTGGTGTCTATTAAACTATAAAGAAAGATAATTACAAAGGAAGTCTAATCATCAAGGCCCCAGCATTACTTCGCCAAGGACCCTTCAAAAGGAAAGAAAGAAAGCCTTTGACAACGGCGTCTGTTGTTGAGGGCCTTCGTTCTAAGGTTAAAAGTATGGGCCTCTAATATGGACCCCTAGGCTTTTCTAGGGACCCTTAAGGGTACATATAGGGTATATAGTAGGTGTATACGGATTCCAGGGTTAAAGGCCCATACTAGGGGCCCATGGGTTCAACCTTAGATTCGTAAACCTGCCTTTCGAAATCTCGACTGCAAGCCCAAAACCCCAACCACAGGGTTTCCAGGTTTGGGGCCAAAACCCTATATGAGCCCTAAACCCTATACCCTAAGTCCTGATATAGGGGCCTTAATACATACCTATACTTTTTAATTTGAGGGTTCCTTCTTGTAATTATAGTATGATATCCCCCAAAACCCTGTTCTAATTATTACGACCCCTATATGGGTTTGTTTCGATGGCCAGGGTTTTGGCTCATTACTGACGGGTCTCCTGGTGTCCGGCAGCCTCGCGCTCAGCGTGCTACAGGCTCATAAATTGTGGATTGAGGCTTGGGGTTTAGAGCTTGAGGTTTGGGGTCAAGGGTCTGGTGCGGTGTAGGTTTTAGGGCTCACTTGTAGTTTCATCTTTTGGGGACAATACATTCACCTCTCTTGGGTTAGGGTAATCCAGCCAGCAAGGTCGTTGTTGTTAACTTGTTCTCAGCACTTGGAGAAATATCGGGCTTCAGCGTGCTTTTCCTTGGTAAGATGTACCCTTAAGCCCTTAAACCCTAAACCTTAAAACCCTAAACCCTACAACCCTAAACCCTAAAGCCGTAAACCCTAAACCCTAAAGTAAGACTTGTGAGGTTGACATGGAGGCATCTTTCTTCTGTATTTCTGCTAGGGTTTAGGAGTTCAGGAGTTTTGAGCTTAGGGTTTAGGAGTTTAGGGCGTGAAAAGTCGTTACGGGTGTTGTTTGGCTGTAGTAGTTTGTGGAAGTGGTCTAGGTGCTAAGAATGTGGGTCTTTGGTTGCGCTGCCTTCCAGCCCTACACCCTAAACCATAGACCCGGAGCAGGAGCAGAAGGGGAAGGCTTCTGTAGTAGAGTGGCAGCCACTATAAAGGTTTCTGTTGTGGAGTGGCAGCCACTATAAAGATTTGCCTTTGGCAGTGGGGTGGGCCGCTATAAAAACCACAGCTGGAACAAGCTTGGTGGAGGAGGATGGGCAAGCCTGTTCCAAAAAAGGCAGAAGCCTGGAGGAGGAGGAGGAGGAGCAGAAGCGTGGAGTGGAGAACCACTTTAAAACCACAAGCAGTGAGGTGGAGAACCACTTTCAAAACCACAAGCAGTGTAGGTAGGTCGGTAGGTAGGCAGGTAGGCAGGTAGGCAGGTAGGGTAGGCAGGTAGGCAGGTAGTAGGTAAGTAAGTAGGCAAGGAGGTAAGTAGGTAAGCAGGTAGGTAGGTAGGTCGGTAGGTAGGGTTGCGTCGGGAGTAGGTAGGTGGCAGTAGGCAGGCAGGCAGGCAGCCAGGCAGGCAGGGGCAGGTAGGTTTGTTAGGAATGCAAACAGACACTAGGTTTTTGGGGTGTCTTTAGCTTGAGAGAGCGAAACCCTAAACCCAAGTAAGCCCTTGAAAGCCAAACCCTAAACTCGCCTTCCAAGTTCATCAACATGGGACCGTTTTACAGGGTGCCGTCTGGAAGACCTGAAAAGTGACCCTGACTTGGAGAATTACCCATTGGATTCTGAGGCTTCGACTTCGTCAGCTCCTATTTCTTTGGGAAAGGCTGCGAGTGCCACGGGCTAGCCTGGTCTAAAATAGGGTCGCGGAGGATACGTTAGGCGTTAGGTTTGAAAAGGGAGAGGCATACATGAATAACTCTGAATACTGGCAGTGCCGTTGGTTAGGGCCATAATTCTAGAAATCATGGCAATCTCGACTGCAAAGTACGAGTGCCGAACCGTGAGAACACCGTGACTTTCAAATTAGGCTTATGTGTGCGCTCATCAGAGTTGTACGTACCCTGTTTGGGGCCACCGTACCCATAGCCCATCGGTTCTGACTGAGATCGCCGGCCCTAAACCCTAAGCCCTGAACCCACCCTTTTTGCAATCATGTTGAAAAGAGTCTGGCTTTGCTCATGGTCTCTCGGTGGAGAGGAGCCGTCGTTCTCACTCACCCTTGAATACCGAGCCGGAACTTCTTGTGGCAAAATAGCCCCTAAACCTCCAACACTACAGCCTGAAAACCGAATATCCCAATACCCTGAATACCCCAAACCCTAAATCGGTGCTTCGGGACGAGTATTTGGAAGAGCTCCGTGCTCAAGCTCTGAAATTCCCAAACCAGAAAACCCCATGTGAGAGTCCTGTAACGCAAGAACCCCCTCCAATCAAGTAAAATGCCGTAAACCCCCATCAAGAAAGCCGAAGCCCATGACAAGTTTGCCGGTCCCCGGCTAGGCATGAGCTGGCTGGATGCCAACTGCGCGTTGCTGGCTGGCCGCGGCAGTTGCGTGCTTGGTGGCGCCACTGTGTCTTTTGGAGTTCAGGTTGGCGTGTGGACGTGAAGTATTTGGGGTTCTGGGGTTAAGGGCATGGGTGTAATTAGGGAGTAGGTCGTCGAGAATTTGGGATTACGGCACATCACCTGAAGGCTGTGCCGCAATGGCAAAGCCTCTCCACATGCTGTCGCTCTTGCTGATGGTTCTGTTCTAAGGTTAGAAGTATGGGCCCCTAATATGGACCCATAGGCCTTTCTAGGGACCTTTAAGTGTACATATAGCGTACAAAGGTGTATAGGATCCCAGGGTTAAGGGCCCATACTAGGGGCCCATGGTTTCAACCTTAGATCTGTGGAGATCATGAGCTCCCGGCTCCGGGGGGGCTAAAGACGATTGTGAGCGGCAGCGGCTACTGTTGAGTTGAGGGCTCCACAATGGGTAGAAGTGGTATATATTCCCAACGCAACAGGAACTAGGCATAGCACTGGGATTCGGATGTACAGGGTAGAGAGGGCATTAGGTGTAAGTGACAAACACTTTGAAAGAGAGAAAGCCAGAGAGAGGAAGAGAGAGAGAGAGAGAGCGAGCGCGAGAGACAGAGAGAGGAAGAGAGAGAGAGAGAGAGAGAAAGATAGAGAGAGAGAGAGAGCGAGACAGAGAGAGAGAGGTAGATGGAAGTCCTATATAAATTCCCAAACCTAAAACCCATAAGCCCTGTGAGAGAGAGAAGTAGGCGACAGTCATTCTATACCCTAAAATCGCCAACAACTGAGAGAGAGGGAGAGGACATTAAGCACCGGCGGCCAAGGTTTGTTCGCGTACGTGATTTGGCTCGTGGTGACATGTGCCTCGGCATGTCAGCTTTTACGGTCCTTACACATTCAACCCCAAGAATACCCGGCCACCCTTTCTCAGCAAATAGTAGGTAGTTTAGCCAGGTAGCCGTTAACCGTTGTGTTTTGGGTTACTATAATCCCTAGAAACTCCCAAACAGGTTAACCTTAAGTTCCTTTTTAGAACCTTGGACGGCTGTGTGGCTTTAACCGCTGGAAATGTGTAGGGATGCAGGGCTCCAAGGCTCTCCGCAGGGGGTTACCTTCGCTTCTTGGGGCTCAGGCTTTTGGCTGAAACCTAAACCCTAAACCCTAGACTCTAGACCCTTTTCTTTTGCAGTTGTATCTCTCTGGCGTATCTGCAGAAATGGAAGTTTCAAGCTGCATCTCGTCTAGTCACCAGCATCCTACCCCATCCCGTAAGCGTAACATAGATAGCAATACGGTTGATGAGACAAATCTTGCATTGGGAGTAGGGTTTAGGGTTTAGAGAGATACGGTTGATGATATAAATCCTGCATTACCCATAATATGGAATATACGATAGTTCCCAAAGTTTAGGACCACGATAATTCCCTTTGTTTAGGGTCCCTAAGGTAATGCAGGATTACTATCATCAACGGTTGTTCTAGTACTAGTACTAGTACTAGCAATAGCAAGAGATAGTAACAGTAGCAGCAATAGAAACAGTAATAGCAATGGTAACGGTATTAGTTAAAGTAGTAGTCACAGTATTATCCCGTCCAGTTGTATTCTACGTCGATTGTGACCTCCATCAGTTTTGCCTAGCCGAGGCCGCCTGGTTTAACCTAGGGTGCCGTCTAAGACTCACGAGCCTTGTGCTATGGTCTTCCGCTGAGCATTCCAGTTGGCTCGGCCCTTTCCCCTAGTATGAAGTGGGTCAGGCAGCGTCGTCTTCTGCAGGATCTCTTGTGGTCAGCTGCCTTCATTCAAATGAAGTCAAATTTGTTTTGCCAACTGGGCCATCACTTGCGCACTGCATGAGCAAAGAAAGGTTCGGGAAACCTGAGCTGGATGTTTAGACGAGATTGTTGGGATCGAGTCATAGTCCTCCTCTTTTAGACTCCTACAGATACAGAGGAAGACCCCCATACTCTAAACCATCCTAAACCCTAAACCCTAAACCCTAAACCCTAAACCCTAAACCCTAAACCCTAAACCCTAACCGGCCCGAACACCCCTCCCCCCCAGCTCTGTATAACAGATGTTCGACCGGCCAGGTGCCAGTCTCATCCGTATGGGCCTCAGGGATCTCATGAAGGGCTTAACTTTGGGGTTTAGGGTTTAGGGTTTAGGGTTTCCATACCGGGTTCCTTTGTCCCAGTGCCCTAATGGGGGTTTAGGGTGTATACTAGGTTCCTTTGTCCCAGTGCCTATTGGGGGTTTAGGGTGTATACCGGGCTCCTTTGTCCCAGCGCCCTAATGGGGGTTTAGGGTGTAGGGTTAGGGCTTAGGGTTGGCGGAAACTCTATACCAGACAGCTCTGCTACAGAAGCCCGACAGCGTTGTGAGAACCGCGGACAACCTCGTAACCAAGGTAGCACGTACTGTAGCATGCTCAAACGTGCATCTCGCAAGCATCTCATCTAAGAACTCAGAACTCATGGTGCAGCACGCTGCAACACTCGAATACAACGCCCTCAATGCCAAGCCCCCAACCCACCTCGCCCTGATTACAAGCGCCAGCGCTGTTTTTCTGGATCACCCCCCTAAACCCTACACCCCAAATCCTAAACCCCAAACCCTAAATCCTAAACCTTAAATCCTAAACCTTAAATCCTAAACCCCAGGCTGCCCCCCCCGCAGCAAAAGAGCATGGACACAAACACAGAAACGAGACTACACTCTCTCAGCCCGAGAAGGCCCGAATAAGAGACCCTAAAGCCTAAAGCCTAAACTAGAATCCCTGGAACCCTACACCGTCCTAGACCCTAAAACCCTAAACCCTAAGACATGCTAGCACCCCTAAGACCCTCAGCTCCTACACCATCCTAGACCCTAAAGTCCTAGCACCCCAAAACCAAAACCCTGTGAAGCCCTGAACCGCAAAGCAGAAAACAAGAGACCGAGGCTGGAGATCAAACATCCCCCTCATCCTCTTCGCCAAGGCTGACCCTAAACCCTAAGCCCTAAACCCTAAGCCCTAAACCCTTAGCCCTGAACCCTTAAAAAAACCAACTAAACCCTCAACCCTAAGCCCTAAACCCTAATCCCTAAACCCTAAGCCCTGAACCCTTAAAAAACCAACTAAACCCTCAACCCTAAGCCCTAAACCCTAATCCCTAAACCCTAAGCCCTGAACCCTTAAAAAACCAGCTAAATCCTCAACCCTAAGCCCTAAGCCCTAAACCCTAAACCCTAAACCCTAAACCCTCATCCTCTTCGCCAAGGCTTCACGTCCCAAGCCGTAAGCCCAACGCCCGAAACCCCGGAGCCCGAGCCGGACCCTGAACCTTTTAGCGCAAGCCGTATACTATGATTAGGGTTTGGGTTTAGGGTTTAGGGTTTAGGGTTTAGGGTTTAGGGGTTTAGGGTTTAGGGTTTAGGGTTTGGGTTTAGGGTTTAGGGTTTAGGGTTTAGGGTATGCTATACTACGCCGATACAAATATCATACTACACTAATACTATGCTTACTAGACCAGACCAGACCAGACCAGACCAGACCAGACCAGACCAGACCAGACTATACCAGACTATACCATACTAACTATACTATGCTCTACTATGCTATACTATGCTGCACTATACTATTCCATACTATACTATACCTACACTAATACTATCCTATCCTGTACTATGCTATACTATACTGTACTATACTATACTTTACTAAACTATACTATGCGAGACTAGGCTGTGCTGGATTTTGCTGTCGTACACTGTACTATGGATCACTTTAAGCCGAAAAATGCACCGGACGCCCCTCAACCTTCTAAGATCCTGCGGTTTGGGGCTCGGGGTTGAGGGTTTGATATAGGACCCTTTCATTATTAGAACAGGGCTTGGGGTATATTATACTATAATTATAATATGGAACCTCCACAAAACCTTATTCTAACGGTTGATGCCGCCACAGGGTTTATGGACCATCAGATCCAATCCCTAAACCCTCAACAGAATCTCCAGCATCCGATGCCCTGTAAACAGGTCCAAGAACGAAACCTTCCGAACTCCGCCCAAAACGGTGGACGTAAAACCGAAGAAAGCACATCCGAAGCTAGTCTTAGATCTTATAAGGAGCGCCGAGCCCTAAAGCCCTGAAGCCCTAAACCCTAAAACCCGAAAATCTTAAAACCCGAAAATCCTAAAACCCTAAACTAAACCCCTCCGGAGCTCCTCAAGTCCTAAAGCCCTAAGCCCTAAAAGCCCGAAAACCTGCAATCCGCTAGGTGCAGCCTCCCAAGCCGCCCTGAGTCTGCAGCAGAAATGTTTTATCCGATGCCCCCTAGGCCCCTAAAGCCTTCAATTTAAACCAAGAAGGGTCCCAATAGACATAGGCCTAAGCAATGAAGCCCCTAACCTTCTCAGCTTTTCCGGTCCGTACGCATCGCTAGGGAAAGGGCCCAAACCCTAAACCCCTAAACCCCTAAACCCTAAACCCTCCAGGGCCCTAAGCCCCTAAAACCTAAACCTGAATCCCTCAACCTTACTTGGAGGTTCACGGGTAGTTATAAGTGGGCTTATAAGCCCCCTAATATGGGTTATAGCTATAGTTACCCTAAT